>RJWK010011468.1:0-41920 GCA_004363435.1 Platanista minor | reverse complement strand
ATACTTATGTGTATATTTGACATATATTACATAAAATCTTGCCCTATGCATACATAGTTCTGATTAACTTTCTATATAGAGTATAGAAAGTCTAATATGCAAGTATGCATGTAAATGTCTGTATGTATAAATGTGTAATGCTATGTATCACAGTTATAGTGTGTATATATTTGTGTGATGTAGCTACCTCTGATTATTCATATGAATAGGTATGCCTAAATGTTTTTCTACATATGCAGATATATAGACACACTTGAATGTAGCCTTATCAAGTCTTAGATTTAAAATATATAATATGGATATTTTTATACAAGAAGAATATTACGGAGGAAATTCAAGACTGTGTTTAATAACTTTTTTCATTTGCAAGACTATCTAGGAAAGTACTTTGTATATACTAGACACTCATGAATATCCCTGTTGATTATATCTTTCAAAATGAATTACATTTGTGAAGGTGATGCTAGTTAGTGGAACAAATAAACCTAAAATCTCAGTGGGACACTGGTGACCTAGGTCCTCTCTGGCCCCTTGGTGATGATCATTTCCTTTTCTTGGATTCTGTTTCTTCCTCTTTAATATGAGGATCTTGTATGAAATGGCTCCAGATGCTCTGTTAGTGATTATGTGCTTTGCTTGTTTACTTTTGGCAATTCTTAACTGGACACCCAGGGTCAGCCTTGCAACATTTTTAGAAACAGAGTGTGATCTTTTCAACTGCAGCTTATGAGGTTTATGAGGACGAGAAGTCTTAAAAGAATCAGCCACTGGCATTTACTAACCTGCTGTTATGGCCAAACTCTGTGATGTTGGAGGGAATGCTGACGTGACGACAGACAGGAGAAAGGGGATTCCATCCCTATATGGCCACTTACAAGTTCCTTCCTTCTGAACGTCACCTGGCTTTTCCTCATATGTAAGATAAAGATTATGGTTGTGATGTATCTACCCACAGAGACTTGTTACAAGAAGCAAATGAGACCCCTTCTAAGCTTTTTAAAATGCAAACTGATTTTGTTGAGGTGATAATGATAACAGATGTCTGCTGTTTAGGTTGATAAAATATAGTAGCAAGGCAAGGCAAACACTTTGGAGCAATGAGTAGAACAACAGTAAACATCTAACACAAATGACTTTAGTTTCTGGGATAGTAACAAAACTCTGGGCAGAGGCTTTACATCCATGATGTGAGAAAACACATTCATGGGATCCGTGGTCTGGGGAGGCTTCCCCAAGGAAGGCTCAGTTGATCCGTGCCTTGAAGAATGGAGATTTCCACTTATAGTGGAGACATGATACAGTGATCTCCAAAGAGAGGGTCCCCAGGCACCTAGGACCATCTGATACCCACACAGACATCTAGAGGGAGCTTATAAGAGATGCTGACTGCAGGAGCCTCTGGAAATTGCTGGGATAGACCAAGGACTCTTAATTTTTGGTATACAAGCCCTCCAAGTGGTCTGTGGATAGAATTTCAAAGTTTGTAATCATGGACAAAAATCATATCTTTTATTCCTTTCCAAGAGTTAGCATAAGGACTACTCAGCTAGGGGTGGCAGATTTTATATTTAGTTTTGGCTAAGGAAGTATAGGTCACATTTTATGTTTCTTCTGAGGATTGCTAAAGAAGTGAACATTGTAGAGAACATTTTCTTTTTCTTAATTCCTAAGGATATAAGAACTATAGAGAGATTGGTTGAAGATGGCGGAGTAGAAGGACGTGCACTCACTCCCTCTTGCAAGAGCACCAGAATCACAACTAACTGCTGAACAATCATCGACAGGAAGACACTGGAACTCACCAGAAAGATACCGCACAACCAAAGACAAAGGAGAAGCCATAATGAGATGGTAGGAGGGGTGCAATCACAATAAAATCAAATCCCATAACTGCGGGGTGGGTGACACACAAACTGAAGAACACTTATACCACAGAAGTCCATCCACTGGAGTGAAGATTCTGAGCCTCACATCAGGCTTCCCAACCTGGAGGTCCAGCAATGGGAGGATGAATTCCTAAAGAATCAGACTTTGAAGGCTAGCGGGACTTGATTGTAGGACTCTGACAGGACTGGGGGAAACAGAGACTTCACTCTTGGAGGGCACACGCAAAGTAGCGTGCACATCGGAACCCAGGGGAAGGAGCAGTGACCCCATAGGAGACTGAACCAGACCTACCTGCTTGTGTTGGAGGGTCTCCTGCAGAGGCAGGGGGTGGCTGTGGCTCACCATTAGGACAAGGACACTGGCAGCAGAAGTTCTGGGAAGTACTCCTGGGCATAAGCCTTCCCAGAGTCCGCCATTAGCCCCACCAAAGAGCCGGGTAGGCTCCAGTGTTGGGTCGCCTCAGGCCAAACAACCAACAGGGAGGGAACCCAGCCCCACCCATCAGCAGACAAGTATATTAAAGTTTTACTGAGCTCTGCTCACCAGAGCAGCACCCAGCTCTATTCACCACCAGTCCCTCCCATCAGGAAACTTGCACAAGCCTCTTAAATAGCCTCATCCACCAGTGGGCAGACAGCAGAAACAAGAAGAACTACAATCCTGCAGACTGTGGAACAAAAACACATTCATAGACAGATAGACAAGATGAAAAGGCAGAGAGCTATGTACCAGATGAAAGAACATGATAAAACCCCAGAAAAACAATTTAATGAAGTGGAGATAGGAAACCTTCCAGAAAAAGAATTCAGAATAATGATAGTGAAGATGATCTAGGAACTCGGAAAAAGAATGAAGGCAAAGATCAAGAAGATGCAAGAAATGTTTAACAAAGACCTAGAAGAATTAAAGAAAAAACACCTAGAAGAATTAAAGAACAAACAAACAGAGATGAACAATACAATAATTGAAATGAAAAATACACTAGAAGGAATCAATAGCAGAATAACTGAGGCAGAAGAACAGATAAATGACCTAGAAGACAGTATGGTGGAATTCATTGCCATGGAACAGAATAAAGAAAAAATAATGAAAAGAAATGAAGACAGCCTAAGAGACCTCTGAGACAACATTAAATGCAACAACATTCACATTATAGGGGTCCCAGAAGGAGAAGAGACAGAGAAAGGACACAAGAAAATATTTGAAGAGATTATAGTGGAAAACTTCCATCACATGGGAAAGGAAATAGTCACCCAAGTCCAGGAAGTGCAGAGAGTCCCAGGCAGGATAAACCCAAGGAGAAACATGCGGAGACACACAGTAATCAAACTGACAAAAATTAAAGACAAAGAAAAATTACTGAAATCAACAAGGGAAAAATGACAAAGAGCATACAAGGGAACTCCCATAAGGTTAACAGCTGATTTCTGAGCAGGAACTCTACAAGCCAGAAGGGAGTGGCATGATATATTTAAAGTGATGAAAGGGAAGAACCTACAACCAAGATTACTCTACCCAGCAAGGATCTCATTCAGATTCGACAGAGAAATCAAAAGCTTTACAGACAGGTAAAAGCTAAAAGAATTCAACACCACCAAACCAGTTCTACAACAAATGCTAAAGGAACTTCTGTACGTGGGAAATACAAGGGAAGAAAAGGACCTATAAAAACAAACCCAAAACAATTAAGAAAATGATAATAGGAACATATATATCAATAATTACCTTAAAGGTGAATGGATTAAATGCTCCAACCAAAAGACTCAGGCTTGCTGAATAGATACATAAAGAAGACCCATATATATGCTGTCTACAAGAGACCCACTTCAGACCTAGGGACACATACCGACTGGAAGTGAGGGGATGGAAAAAGTTATTCCAAGCAAATGGAAATCAAAAGAAAGCTGGAGTAGCAATACTCATATCAGATAAAATAGGCTTTAAAATAAAGAATGTTACAAGAGACAAGGAAGGACACTCCATAATGATCAAGGGATCAATCCAAGAAGAAAATATAACAATTTTAAATATATATGCACCCAACATAGGAACACCTCAATACATAAGGCAACTGCTAGCAGCTATAAAAGAGGAAATAGACAGTAACACAATAATAGTGGGGGACTTTAACACCTCACTTACAACAATGGACAGATCATCCAACAGAAAATTAATAAGGAAACACAAGCTTTAAATAACACAATAGACCCAATAGATTTAATTGATATTTAGAGGACATTCCATCCAAAAACAGCAGATTACACTTTCTTTTGAAGTGCACACAGAACATTCTCCAGGATAGATCACATCTTGGGTCAAAAATCATGCCTCAGAAAATTTAAGAAAATTGAAATCACATCAAGCATCTTATCTGACTACAATGCTATGAGATTAGAAATCAATTATAGGGAAAGAAGCATAAAAAACACCAATACATGGAGGTTAAACAGTACGTTACTAAATAACCAAGAGTTCACTGAAGAAATCAAAGAGGAAATAAAAAAATATCTAGGGACAAATGACAATAAAAACAAGATGATCCAAAATCTATGGGATGCAGCAAAAGCAGTTCTAAGAGGGAAGTTTATAGCAATACAATCTTACCTCAAGAAACAAGAAAAATCTCAGATAAGCAATCTAACCTGACACCTAAAGGAACTAGAGAAAGAAGAAAAACAAAACCTAAAGTTAGTAGAAGGAAAGAAATCATAAAGATCAGAGCAGAAATAAATGAAATAGAAACAAAGAAAACCATAGCAAAGATCAATAAAATTAAAAACTGGTTCTTTGAGAAGATAAACAAAATTGATAAACCATTAGCCAGACCCATCAAGAAAAAGTGGGAGAGGACTCAAATCAATAAAATTAGAAATGTAAAAGGAGAAGTTACAACAGACACCGGAGAAATACAAAGCATCCTTATAGATTACCACAAGCAACTCAATGCCAATAAACTGGACAACCTGGAAGAAATGGACAAATTCTTAGAAAGATATAACCTTCCAAGACTGAACCAGGAAGAAACAGAAAATATGAACAGACCAATCAAAAGTAATGAAATTGAAACTGTGGTTAAAAATCTTCCAACAAACAAAAGTCAAGGACCCGATGGCTTCATAGGCGAATTCTATCAAACATTTAGAGAAGGGCTAACACCCATCCGTCTCAAACTCTTCCAAAAAACCGCAGAGGAAGGAACACTCCCAAACTCATTCTACAAGGCCACCATCATTCTGACACCAAAACCAGACAAAGATACTACATGCACAAAAAAATTACAGACCAATATCACTATGAATATAGATGCAAAAATCCTCAACAAAATACTAGCAAACAGAATTCAACAACACATTAAAAGGATCATACACCATGATCAAGTGAGATTTATCCCAGGAATGCAAGGATTCTTCAATATATGAAAATCACTCAATGTGATACACCATATTAACAAACTGAGGAATAAAAACCATATGATCATCTCAATAGATGCAGAAAGAGCTTTTGACAAAATTCAACACCCACTTATGATAAAAACTCTCCAGGAAGTGGGCATAGAGGAAACCTACCTCAACATAATAAAGGCCATATATGACAAACCCACAGCAAACATCATTCTCAATGGTGAAAAACTGAAAGCATTTCCTCTACGATCAGGAACTAGACAAGGATGTCCACTTTTGCCACTCTTATTCAGCATAGTTTTGGAAGTCCTAGCCATGGCAATCAGAGAAGAAAAAGAAATAAAAGGAATACAAATTGGAAAAGAAGAAGTAAAATTGTCACTGGTTGCAGATGCCATGATACTATACATAGAGAATCCTAAAGATGCCACCAGAAAACTACTAGAGCTAATCAATGAATCTGGTAAAGTTTCAGGATACAAAATTAATGCACAGAAATCTCTTGCATTCCTATACAATAATGACGAAAAATGTGAAAGAGAAAGTAAGGAAACACTCCCATTTATCATTGCAACAAAAAGAATAAAATACCTAGGAATAAACCTAACTAGGGAGACAAAAGACCTGTATGCAGAAAACTATAAGACACTGATGAAAGAAATTAAAGACGATACCAACAGATGGAGAGATATACCGTGTTCTTGGATTGGAAGAATCAATATTGTGAAAATGACTATACTACCCAAAACAATCTAGAGATTCAATACTATCCCTATCAAATTACCAGTGGTATTTTTTACAGAACTAGAACAAAAAAATCTTAAAGTATTTATGGAAACACAAAAGACCCCAAATAGCAAAGCAGTCTTCAGGGAGAAAAATGGAGCTGGAGGAATCAGACTCTCTGACTTCAGACTATACTACAAAGCTACAGTAATCAAGACAATATGGTACTAGCAGAGAAACAGAAATATAGATCAATTGAACAGGATAAAAAGCCCAGAGATAAACCCATGCACTTATGGTCAACTAACCTATGACAAAGGAGGCTAGGCTATACAATGGAGAAAAGACAGTCTCTTCAATAAGTGTTGCTGGGAAAACTGGACAGCTACATGTAAAAGAATGAAATTAGAACACTCCATAACACCATACACAAAAAATAAATGCAAAATGGATTAAAGACCTAAATGTAAGACTGGACACTATAAAACTCTTAGAGGAAAACATAGGAAGAACACTCCTGACATACATGACAGCAAGATCTTTTTTGATCCACCTCCTAGAATAATGAAAATAAAAACAAAAATAAACAAATGGGACCTAATGAAACTTAAAACCTTTTGCAAAGCAAAAGCAACTACAAACAAGACGAAAAGACAACACTCAGTATGGGAGAAAATATTTGCAAATGAATCAATGGACAAATGATTAATCTCCAAAATATATAAACAGCTCATGCAGCTCAATATTAAGAAAACAAACAACCCAATCAAAAAATGGGCAGGGCTTCCCTGGTGGTGCAGTGGTTGAGAGTCTGCCTGCCGATGCAGGGGACGTGGGTTCATGCCCCGGTCCAGGAAGATTCCCACGTGCTGTGGAGAGGCTAGGCCCGTGAGCCATGGCCGCTGAGTCTGCACGTCTGGAGCCTGTGCTCTGCAACGGGAGAGGCCACAACAGTGGGAGGCCCACGTACTGCAAAAAAAAAAAAAAAAAAAAATGGGCAGAAGACCTAAATAGACATTTCTCCAAAGGAAACATATAGATGGCCAAGAAGCAAATGAAAAGCTGCTCAACATCACTAACTATTAGAGAAATGCAAATAAAAACTACTATGAGGTATCACCTCACACCAGTTAGAATAGGCATCATCAGAAAAATCTACAAACAACAAATGCTGGAGAGGGTGTAGAGAAAAGGGAACCCTCCTGCACTGTTGGTGGGAATCCAAAACGATACAACCACTATGGAGAACAGTATGGAGGTTCCTTACAAAACTAAAAATAGAATTACCATGTGACCCAGCAATCCCACTACTGGGCATATATCCAGAGAAAACCATAATTCAAAAATATACATACACCTCAGTGTTCATTGCAGCAGTATTTACAATAGCCAGGTCATGGAAGCAACCTAAATGCCCATCAACAGACGAATGGATAAAGAAGATGTAGTACATATATGCAATCGAATATTACTCAGCCATAAAAAGGAATGAAATTGGGTCATTTGCAGAGATGTGGATGGATCTAGAGACTGTCATACAGAGTGAAGTAAGTCGGAAAAGGAAAACAAATATCATATATTAATGCATATGTGTGGAACCTAGAAAAATGGTACAGATGAACCAGTTTGCAGGGCAGAAATAGAGACACAGATGTAGAGAACAAGCGTATGGACACCGAGGGGGGAAAGTGGCGGGTGGGGTTGGTGGTGGGATGAATTGGGAGATTGGGATTGACATACATACACTAATATGTATAAAATGGGTAACTAATAAGAACCTGCTGTAAAAAAAAAAAGAAATGATTAAAATTCAAAAAAATTCATATCTTTATTTTTACTACTTTTCAACTGAAATTTAGCATGTCCTTTAATTATGCATGTGGGCAAAATACTACAATCCTATTTGCAATACCTATAAAATCAATAGATATCGCAGCTATTTTCATATCCCATTAAAGTCATAGATTTCTCAAAATGTTTACACCCATCATTACTTCGGAATTATGATAGTTACTAGATTTGTGTTCGATTTTTAAAATGTAATGTGTTAAGCACAAATATTATTGTATCATGCCTTTATTTTAATATGAATAACTATATTCCTATATAACTGAGTCTCTTTTAAATCCTTGTTTTTTTTACACTTTTAAATATTCTGAAAATGGGTTCATAGGCTTCACCATACTGCCAAGACTTCATGGCACAGGAATAGTTAAAAACCCCTGGGTAGGACAAAGGAGTGATATTATCCAGCATGACTGAAGGCCAGCTGAAACATAAGCCAGGCTTGTGCTCATACTGGGACATTGGAGCCGTGATGTTGGACAATAAATATAAGAAGGAAGACAGAAAAGTTATGGAAGGGAAAGCATGGCAGTCAAAACCAGGCATTAGAATTTGGAAAGGGTGGGAAAGATGCTTGGAGCCATCTGTTTAGATTAGTGCCAGGGCAGGATGAGAATGTTAGCAGTGACCATGGACTTAGCCTGAGAAGCTGAAAGGACTTCATTATATTTGTTATGGCAGCAATAATAACATTATTGTTATGAGCATCTTCGTGCCAGGCACTGGGCTGAGTTATCCACATGCACAAGCTTGTTTAATAACACCATCGGTTCATGTTTAAGAAACTGAGCCTGAGAGGTTAATTAACTTGTCCACAGTTAGGCAAGTAGAATGCTAGGATTGAAACCCAGGGAATTTAAATTTAAATTTAAATAAGCCCAGGAGTTTATTACAATAGCACAAAGTTTCCTCATCGAGCACAGTCCCACTTTTGGAGGGCAGAGGTGCCAGTGGGGTCTCCGGGGAGGTGGGGTGTATTATGCATTTTGAGTCTTTCCTTGTAGGGGCCACTGTGTACTCACTGTGTTCATTGACTACATTACTGAGTTACTGTAAGGGGCAGGGTGGGGAGTTGGTTGGAGCATCCTGGGTGAATCTGGAGAGTTCTTACTGGAGTTGACTAGCAAGAAGCCTCGATTACCTTTGTGGAGGCAGGATGAGGACAATGGAAGTCAGAGGCAACCATCCTGTAACTATTTTTAAATATGAAAATGAAAATAGCAACAACAAAATAACACTGGGACTAGAGCACATTTTCCAAATCCAGCACAATTAACTCATTTTTTTCCATGTGAAGTTTGAAAGAGTGTGAGCTTGTGGAGAGAAATATGGCCCCCAGTTACCACCAGCCCTCCTTCTAAGCAAAGCAGAATTAAATGGATTTCCCAGGACCCTGCTTATACAGGGAGCTGGGAGCTCAGGCTAAGATGCACAAATTCCCAGAGAATGAAGAAATACTGGTAAAGCCTCAACTTCTCACTCAAACTTCACAGACACTTGAATTCTTTCTATGACATGCTTTGCCAAATGATTGATCAACATTATTTGAATTCTTTCAGTGTCACGAAAGTTGTTACCTCCAAAGGTGACCCAGCATATGCTAGACTTTATCTGTACGATGTTTTTCAATGTGTGAATTCATATTTCTCTCATGCAGCTATTTTAGCACTTGTGATGTCTGAGAAAGTAATTTTAAATACTTGAAAATAATTTTAACTGTGATGGCAGGACATACTTGTGGTAGTTGAGCCAATTAACTGAACAATCAAATAAGGTCTTACAAATCTCTGCTCTCCCTGCCAACACACATGCCCACATTTCTTAATTATTAATATTTTAGTTAATTCAGGTCTTACTGGACCACACATGTAAGTCTAAGTAACATGAGTTCAATTTTTTGTGTAATTTAGTCACTTAAAAATTCCTTTCTCTATTTTTTTTTTTTTTTTGCGGTACGTGGGCCTCTCACTGTTCTGGCCTCTCCCGTTGCAGAGCACAAGCTCCGGACGTGCAGGCTCAGTGGCCATGGCTCACGGGCCCAGCCGCTCTGTGGCATGTGGGATCTTCCCAGACCGGGGCACGAACCCGCGTCCCCTGCATCGGCAGGCGGACTCTCAACCACTGTGCCACCAGGGAAGCCCTCCTTTCTCTAGTTTGATTTCTTCACCTGGGCTTAATTTTGAGACAAAATATTATTATCTCCTCTCATAGCACAAGATGTGGCATAAACTATTTTTTTCAGGTCATGTGCTATGTTCCTTTGTTTAATCTTCATAACGACTATATGGGTAGACGTTATTATCCCAATGTTACAGATAAGAAAACTGGGACTCAAAAAGAAACTTAAAATGGACTATAGACCTAAACGTAAGACCTGAAACCATAAAACTCCTAGAAGAAAACATAGGCAGTACGCTTTTTTTTTTTTTGCGGTACGCAGGCCTCTTACCGTTGTGGCCTCTCCCGTTGTAGAGCACAGGCTCCGGACGCGCAGGCTCAGTGGCATGGCTCATGGGCCCAGCCACTCCGCAGCATGTGGGATCTTCCCGGACTGGGGCACGAACCCGTGTCCCCTGCGTTGGTAGGCGGACTCTCAGCCACTGCGCCACCAGGGAAGCCCGGCAGTATGCTTTTTGACATAGGTCTTAGCAATATATATATATATATATATATATATGCATCTGTCTCCTTAATATATATGGATCTGTCTCCTTAGGCAAGGGAAACAGCAAAAATAAATAAATGGGACCTAATCAAACTTGAAAGCTTTTACACAGTGAAAAAAACCATCAACAAAATGAAAGGCAACCTACTGAATGGGAGAAGATATTTGTAAATGATATGTCTGATAAAGGGTTAATATCCAAAATATATAAAGAACTCATACAACTCAGTATTAAAAAAGACCAACTCAACTAAAAAATGTGAAGAGGACCAGAATAAACATTTTTTTAAAGAAGACATACTCATGGCCCACAGGCACATGAAAAGATGCTCAACATCTAATCCTCGGGGAAATGCAAATCAAAACCACAGTGAGATATCATCCCACACCTGTCAGAATGACTATCATGAAAAAGACAAGAAATAACAAGGTTGTAGAGAAAAGGGAATGTTAGTACACTGTTTGTAGGATTGTAAATTGGTGTAGCCACTATGGAAAACAGTATGGAGGTTCCTCAAAAGATTAAAAATTAAGCTACCATATGATGTAGCAGTTTCACTCCTGTGTATATATCCAAAGAAAATAAAAACAGTAACTCAAAAAGTTACATGCGCACCGATAGCAATATTATTTACGATTACTAAGATATGAAAGCTGCCTTAAGTGTCCGTCAACAGATGAATGGATAAAGAAGATGCAGTGTATATATACAAAGGAATATAACTCATCCATAAAAAAAATGAAATTTTGCCATTTGCAACAACATGGAAAAAACCTGGAGGGTGTTATGCTTAGTGAAATATCAGACAGAGAAAGACAAATACAGTAAGTTTTCACTTATATGAGGAATCTAAAAAATGAAACGAATGAATATTACAAAACAGAAACAGACTAGATACAGAAAATAAACAAGTGGTTACTAGTGGGGAAAGGAAAGGGGGAGCAGCAAGATAGGTGAAGGGGGTTAAGGGGTACCACCTACTAGGTATAAAATAAGTCAGATAGAAAGATGTAATGTAGAGCACAGGGAATATAGCCAATGTTTTATAATAACTTTATAAGGAGTATAATCTGTAAAAATGTTGAATTACTATGTTGTACACCTGAAACTAATAAAATATTGTAAGTCAACTATACTTCAATAGAAAATAAATTAAAATAAATAAATATAAACAGAGGAAAAACAAAACAAAACAAAAAAACTAAGAGTCCTGCTTGAGCACATACACCCAAGTAAATGTGAAAGCCAGGTTTCAAATGCAAGTTAATATTTCTCAAAGCTTATAATCTTTACAATACTATACACTATCTCTTACATAATTTACCACAATACTTTGTAGTGCTTACTTCCTTCCCCTACAAGATGTTGGTGTCCATATGTACAGAGAATATAACATTCATCTTTGAGTTCTTTATGTCTAGTAGAATGCCTTGTGCAGAGTGAACACTTAGTAAATCAATAAATGAAAGATTAAATGAATAAAAGTAAGCACAACCACTTCATGTAAACTTCTGCTGGATGCTCTATGTATTAAAGAAAAAACTTAGGAGTCCATTACTTTCCTAGGTGTGTTCATGCCAACAAGATACATAGGGCTAAATATAGGGAGAGCTGAAGAGTTTTACCCTAGACAATGATGGGGTGGCTAGAGTCTGTTGTTCTCTGTCTTGAGCAAGCCAGGTGATTCATCACATGGGGTGGGAGAGGATTCTTGGAAAAGGGATCTGAGAGGACGCTAGGGTGAAAGAGAGGATGTAGAAGTTGAACCACGGTTCACGCGAGAACTGGGAATGACTCCAAAGGACAAGGAATTCCAAAAGAAAAGAATTTATTTCTATCTCCTTAGAATTCCATTCCATTGTATGAGCAATGCTGAGAGAAAGGGCAGAAGAAAGAAAAGGAAACAAAGATTGTGTTTTCCTAAGTTGTCCTTTATTAAGCAGCTGGAACACAATGGAATGAGAACTAGACGTGGAGTGAGAAAGACAGGGGTTCAAACCCTGTACTCTGACATTTATTGGCTGTGGGTAAACCACTTAACATATTTAAACCTTCATTTCTCATCTGCAAAATATGGTTGATAATATCCAACTTAAAAATTGTAATAAATTAAATGAGATAATTTTCGTAAAAACATCTAGCATGGTGTCAGCCACACATTAAATGTTCCAAACATGTTTACAGAGATGACTAACTAAAGCCCTAGTCTTCCTAAATATTTTCCAGAAAGACCATCATGCTAGGAACTGTTGGACAGACCAGTTCATGATAGCAAGAAAGACTTGACCTTTTATATCCTCACTGATCAGACAGATGAATAGCCTTGGTGAGAGACTAATTTGAAACAGATGTAGACTAGAAACACATTTTCTGAGCAAACTCTACTTTTGAGGGAGTGTGGAGGGGATTCTCTAAATCCCTTTCTACCTGCATTCAACATAGATCTCCTGGGTGGTGGTTATGGGCTAGACACTGTTCTAGACTCAAACATGCAGAGATAAAACAGACAGTGCCCCATGTCTCTAGGGAATTATGGTCTGGTGAGTCATGAAAATGTTTAGTGGGTGCTTTTACATGTCTGGGAGGGGTCCTGTACTGACTCGAGTAGGTGATCAGATTCAACTGCCAGTTATCCAACTCCTCCACTCTTGGTACTTTCACATAGAGTATCTCCTTTAATTCTCGCTGAAACCCCTCATCTTCTAATGTCTATGTATTTAGATGACAAAATGGAAACTCAGGGATTAGATAATGGTTTCAAGTTATTCAATTAAAGAGAAATAAGACACTTTAAAAATTAAAAATACTTGTTATATGTAAGGCAATAGCGAAGAATACCCATACACAATCTAGGAAAATATTATTCCAGTTATTCAGTGTATTTGGGGAACTAAGTAAATGTTTCCTAACTGTTCTCTTTGGAAATCTTAAAATGAAAAGAAGAAAGAAAAAAAGAAAGAAAGGAGGGAGGGAGAGAGGAAGGAAAGAAGGAATAAAGGAAGGAAGGGGGTGGGAAAGAAAGGAAGAAAGAGAGAGAGAGAAAAAGAAACAGAGAAAGAGAACAGAGAATAAAATTTTATGTAAATTAAGCCTAAACTAGGGAATAAATGTGAACAGCAACAATAATAGTTCAATAACTATAATTTTATATTAAGTAGTTTTTCTTCTGAAAATATGTATTCTGACATTATACCATGTTTAAATTGATTCCATATTCACTACCTCTCTTCATAAACCATAAATTCCTCACTTATGACATCTTTATTTTGATTCTGATTTCAAGCACATTTTTCAAGATCACAGATGTTCTGGTTTTAAGATCTTTTATCAGGAAAATCATTTCATTGTTTTTCTCTTTATGCACAATGACTTTGCTGGTTATAGAAAAAAATTTGGGTCATACAACCTCCCTTTCAAATCTCTGTAGATTTTTAACAAATTTTCCATTGGTTTCTAATATTGCTGTGGCAATGTCTGAATTGGAAGAATTTAGTTTCCTTTTTTAGTAAGCCTAGAAACTGATTTCTGGTATGCTTTTTTACACTTAACTTTTGCTAACTTCATCAAATATGCCTTGATCTGTTTTCTTTTTCCCCTGTAATAGCTTGTATATTAGTTTTTACTGTGATGATACAGTAAAATCCAGCAATATCTTACAAAAATAAAAACATTTATTTCTCACTCTCTGATCAGCTCATAGGTTTGTGGCTTCTCTATGTACTCTGTACATAGAGATGTACTCTGATGGCTTAGGCTCAGCTCCTGGCCCTGGGCTGGGACATGTGTTCCAGGTGTCTTCATTCTTGAGTCCAGGCTAAAGGAGTCTAGATACCAGGAGCATGTCTTTCCTATGAAAGAGGTCAGAAACAACAGACTAGTGTTGCTTCTTTAGACCTTGGCTTGCAATAGCAACCATATTCCATTGGCCAAAGCAAGTCCTATGGTCAACCTCAAAGTTGATGAGATGCAGAAGTATTCTCAGACTAGGGGATGGGAGTGGGTGGGGGTGGGATTCAGGTCTTCCTTTATTTCAGGAAACATTTTTTTTAATGTTTAGAATATTTGTTTTCAGTTTGTTCCATGATCTCTTTCAGATCTTGGATAACAAGATGTTGGATCTCCAGTGGCTTGTCTTCATATCTGCCTTTTATCCTTGATTATGTTTTATTTATCTATACTTTCTTTATCTGCCATTTTCAAGACTGAAGCAAGTACAAATTTAGTGATTAGGCAAAATTAAAATTATAAATATTGGCAAATAGGAGACAAAGGAATCATTATTTTCAGACAGAAGATTGTCAATTTAGAAATCTAAGAAATTCAACTGAGAGTGTTTTATAAAGCTTTTGTAATTATAAATTGACTGGTTTCAAAATATTTACAAATTAGTAACTTTCATGTACAGTAATAATAATTACACAGTAAATATGATGAAAAAATTACCAAGTGACAACATTAAAAATATGATATAAGGAGATATTAGCTTAAGTACAAGTGTTTACAGCCTATATGAACAAAATTATAAAACTCCTCAGACAGATGTAAATAAGATTTGAATACATTATACTGGAATAGAAAATCTCAACATTGTAAAGCCACTAGTTATCTCTAAACTAATCTATGTACTCAACTTCATGGTAATAAGAATTTGAATGAAATAGGGAAATATTTTTCCACTTCGCCTGGAAGAATAGGTTTATTAAAATGCTTAACACATTTTTGGAAAAGTAAGAATAATGAGGGAAGACTTGCCTCACCAAATATTTAAACTTAATACAATACAATACCATTATAATTAACAGACCTTCATGTTGGCAGAGGAGCTCATGAACAACTCAATTAAATAGAATAGGAAATCCAGAAATTTATGCATGTGTATGATAGAGTTAAGTGTGCCATAAAGGCAATACTAGAAATAACTAAACTGTAAATATTTGGGGCACAACTAATTAGCCTTGGGGAGGGGGTGGAGGAGTGATAGACCTTTGTCCTTGACTCTCTTATAATAAACATAATAAAATCAACATTTAGTTAAGTTCATTAAAAAAATCATACTATAAATGTGCTAGAAGAAAATACTGGTGAATATTTTTATATATAGGGTTTGGAAGACATTCTAATTCTTCTTCAAACCCAGAAAGTATAAAAACAAGTGTGATAGACTGGAGTATATTAAAATTTCAAACCTCTGAATAACAAAAACACCATAATTGAGGCTGAAATAAAAGAAGTTTGAAAAATTAGTTGCAACATTTATGACATTGTGTGTAAAAGCTTTTATAAAGTGATGAGAAAAAAGGAAATTAGCATTGCAATTAAAATGGATGAAAGATTTGAATAGACAATTTATAAAATAAGAAAAGACAAATGGCCACTAAACATATTAATGACAACAAAGCTTATTAATATTTCAGAAAATCAATAAAAAGTTATAGCTTTTAAAAAATGTATATCATTTACCAATACTTAATAATACAATAGAAACTCTCTTTACTTCCACTTAACTGATTTGCAGGATTGATTATTCCTCTTGGCACACTCTACTAGGATAATACTCCTCTCTTCACCAGTCAAATTAATGCTTACCAATTTAATTGTGTTTGTTCCCAGACTTGTTTATACCAATTTATTGGTATACTTGTTACTTCAATTATTTAATTTAATTCAGCCTCTTTTAAACTAGCAAATGCAAATTAGAGATTTTGTTGCCGTGAGTTTGAATGTTTTGGAAAGTCTCTGAAAGTGTGAATGAAGTAAAATGTTGAATTAGACATGCAACAGAGAATGATAAAAGTTTAGATCAGAATAAAAAAACTTATAAATCCTGAAATACTCTGCATAAAGGTTACTTCACAAGTGCTTTGAAGTTTCTGTACTCTGTTTCTTTGATAATGATAGAGAATGAATCATGATTAACTTATAGGCAGAAAGAAAATAGGGATTGCCAACTAGTAATTGGGAAAAAATTAAAAAGGTCTTTGAGCTACTACAACCAAAGATTAGGCCAGTGCAAATTTAACAGCAAATGTGTGAAAGTTTAAATGTCGGAAAAACATCATAGTATCTATATATTTCATACTAAGAACATATTTTGGTCCAATTAACCTATTTAGACATTTATAAAGAGTCATTTTTCAATAGTGAAATCTTGATTGGAGAAAATAAAATCTATGATTAGATTAAGCAGGACTAAATTACAAATTATCATTTACCAAAAAACATGGCATACCTAGTAGAACAGGAAATATCAAGAAGCCAAAATTCCAAAGAAAAATATCACATTCTGGGCTTCCCTGGTGGCGCAGTGGTTGAGAGTCCGCCTGCCGATGCAGGGGACACGGGTTCGTGCCCCGGTCCGGGAGGATCCCACATGCCGCGGAGTGGCTGGGCCTGTGAGCCATGGCCGCTGCGCCTGCGCGTCCGGAGCCTGTGCTCCGCAACGGGAGAGGCCACGACAGTGAGAGGCCCGCATACCGCAAAACAAAAAACAAAAACAAAAACAAACAAACAAACAAAAATATATATCACATTCTTTGCAGCAATGCAACTGAAACTCACGAATTGCCGTTTCTTGTTTTTAGCAAATCAAAGGATCCTACCCTTTGAAAAACATAGATCATTTATCATTACCAGTTTACTACTGCTCACAAAAATCAGCATGGGAGGGTTCTAAACTACTTAACAAAAGCTTTTATTTTTTTCCCATGGATATATACATTAAACTTAACTGAAAAATATCCTATCTCAATTGTGATGAACCTAACAAAGAAGACGTGATGGCCTTGTTTTCTCCAGTCTCTGCATGTCTAGAATGTTTAGTGAAATGTTCCTGGAAAAAAGATTTTAGTTATATTTTGGGGAAAAAATAGGACACATGAATATATTTGTTAAAGAATCATTTAAAGTTAGCTACTTTGTCGATAATCTTTATAATGTAGCATTAGCATGGAATAAATTTCCCAGTACATTTATTACCATAACTTCAAAAAACTGGTCTGAAACTCTGTGCAGAAAACCCTGAACTATGAGACAAAATGAAAAAACATAATTTGTTAACTGACCTCATACCAAACAAATTGTTTATAGTCTGTCTTCACCTTAAGAATATAAGTTCCAAAAGACAGAACTTTTTATGTCTCACTCACTCTGTTGCCCAGATTAGTATTTGCTCCATTGTAGGTAGACAATAAATATTTGTAGAGTAAATGAGTAAACAGATTTGAGATTCCTGATTTCTGAGCTCCTTTCCACAATATTATTCTATGGGATTATTATTGTTTACTAGGAAGAGCATAGACTTTAGAATTGGAATAGAAACTCCTACTTTGCAACTTTCTTGCTGTGTGTTCTTGGTTAGATTATTTTTACCTATGGTTCTCAGCTGTCTCATATACAGAATACAAATTAGACCTTTTAGACTTGATCAAATTAACTGAGATAATATATGTAATTTATCTGGTATATAGAAAGTTCTCAATAGATGGTATCAATGTGAATGATGTTGATGATGTTGATAAGGATGAGGAGGATGATGGTGGAACTGGTGTAGGTGGTGTAGGATCTAAACGTTCACTGAGTGCCTTTGGTGAACAGAGTATTTTCTAGTCTCCATGCTCAACAAAGGCAACACTCCCAGAGAGGAAATTGCTCAGCCCAGAAACAGTTCTTCAGTGGGTCACATCACAGAAACACTGTTTTGGCTAGCCTAACAAAGAGGCCATTATTCTCATCCCCAGACAATGCCAGAAGGTACTGGGTGGTCTAAAATCAGGAGACAGATAATGTAATGACCCCATTCATCAAAAAGTCCAGCATGCACACCAGCTGCCCGCCAGCTGGAAAATGAAGCACTTCTTCATTCTGAGGATAATTTACTTCTGCTGGGGAGACTCTGTGATACCCTTCACCTTAAGGCACCAACAGAATTCCAACAGTATCACGTAACATGGTACTAATCCAGCCACAGACTCAAAAGGAGAGCAAAATAAACCAAGCGAAAGAACTAAGTCAGTTACCTTTCATGTTAGGAAGAAAGGTGCACTAATAAACAACGATTTTTCTTCTGTATTTTTTCCTCTATATTTACCTTACAGACATTTCAGATGCTATACTTGATCATACTTTTCTTTTGTCTTTGGCCATTAGGAAGTCTGATGTCAAATTTTGCTCACCATGTAATCACAGTGCAAGAAACTATGGCATGCATTTCTGTATGGAGTACTTCTACAAGCTTTACTATTTTCTCCTCCAAACTTTATGCAGCCCAGGGTCCATAATTATTAACTTCATGTTTTTACTTTGGATATATTTTTGAGATTTTCCTCTATTCTCTACTGTGTGACTCATGAGTAGATGTCGCAAAACTTAATGAGATCACGATTTAAACACCTGATATGTGGGAAAGCCTATAGGTGCTTCTCTCAAGCTTAAAAAAATGACATAGTTCTTACTACAGTCAGCCCTCCATATCCATGGGTTCTGCGACTGCAGGCTCAACAAACCAAGGGTCAAAAATACTTTTAAAAAAATTCCAGAAAGTTCCAAAAAAACAAAACTTGAACTTGCTGTGCACTAGTTTCATAACATTTACATCGTATTAGGTATCATAAGTAATCTAGAGATGATTTAAAGTATACAGGAGGATGTGTGTAGGTTATATGCAAATACCACTCCATTTTATATAAGGGACATGAGAATTCATGGATTTTGTTATCCACGGGGGTTCTGAAACCTATCCTCTGTGGACACCGAGGGACAACTGTATATCTTTTCTATAAGTTAAAAAAAACCTGGTGCTCTAGATCAGCTCAGTGCTTTGTGACCACCTAGAGGGGTAGGATAGGAAGGGTGAGAGGGAGATGCAAGAGGGAAGAGATATGGGGATATATGTATATGTATAGCTGATTCACTTTGTTATAAAGCAGAAACTAACACACCATTGTAAAGCAATTATACTCCAATAAAGATGTTAAAAAAAACTGGGGTTCTAAGCTACTTACCAAAGGCCACAAAGATGAGAATCCAATCTCCTTGGTTTAAAAACTGGTACATAGTTTCGTATTCTATGTCATCTATCACCCAGCAATCTTCCTATGATGTTAACACTCACATTTATTGAATGTTTTCTAAGTTCCAATCAATGATGATCATTTTGTAGGAAAATTATCTCATTTAATCTTTCCAACAACCTTTTAAGTAGGTTCTGGTCATTTACATGTTCAGAATATTGTCCTGAGATTTAAAGCTAGTAAGTAGTTTACTGAATTCCTATAGTTAGAAATTGAATCCAGGATTTGAATCAGGCTCTGACGTCAAAGTCCAAATTCTGAATGATGACGTCAAAATTCCCCTATTTCTGCTTAAATGCCTTTCTTTTTTACCAGTGGGTAAAGCCCTGTATCCCTGTGCATAAGCGACCCCAGGTAAAATGCACTGGAGCTCGTGAACTTTGTGAGCTAGCCAATGTTAGTTGATTTAAAAGGAAAACTTTAACTTCTTCTAAAAGAACATGTGCTAACTCACACACTAAAAAGCACAAAGCAGTTCAGGCATTGGGTGTTGCAGTCCCCAGGGTGAAATAAAAACTACAATAGAACATGAAGAAGCAGTGTCATGGAAATAATGAAGGCTTTTGGCATGGTTTTCTTGCGAGGAGGAAATTATTCCTGAGCGAGAAAGGAGGAGGTGGAAGGGTCAAAATTCCACTCTTGGAAAGCACCAGAGGATGGAAATGACCACAGGGGTGGGCAAGTTAAGTGCAAAAGATCCCTGGGTTGAAATTGTGGAAGAAAACTCTGGACATAACTTTCAGGTTACATTAACTGTGTTTACATCCAATTATTTTTCCCAGAGTAGTCTCCTTCCTGTTCATAATATTTTACTTAACTCATTAATCTAGAAACAAAGAAAGACTCCCCACACCCCAACATGGAAATAACCATCTTAATTGGGAGAAATTCAATCTCCAGGAAAGGAGTCATCTGTTTTAGTTACATTTTCCATAAAAAATTGGTTTATCTGACTGCTATTTTTGCCATAGCACAGTCAGGTTTATATATAAACTCATAATAAGTCATTAAAGTATTATTATTTCCAATCTCTTCCTGTGGGATGTGTTTTCTAACCACCAGCCCACAAGGATGATGCTGTCCTGGGTGCCATCTGGACTTCTTTGTCTGTCTGCCACAGCTATCTTGGAGGACTTGTCACCGCCTCAAGAGTGTGTCCGGGCAATAATACATCATTTCCATTCTTCTGTTTGATCCATGATAATGCCAAAACACCCTGGCGGTGACCACAGCAAACAAGTTACTTAATCCCATTGTTCTTCCTTTCAACAGCAAGCATTCCATAAAACAAAATCAATGGTGCTTGCCACCTCCCTAAGTGCAAGAGTCACACTAAGACTAAAAGGGTTTCTCACCAAACTGGAAAGAGCTTTAAAGAAAACAGACTGTTATTTACTTGGAACACATTTTAAATTGAAGATTCTGAGATTGAGTCATGGAATGAAGGAAAGAGGGTTTTTGCTTGCACAATGGTAGACTTGGTTGAACTACCCAGCGAGAGAAATGGGGCCATTTTGTGAGGTTAAAATCCCAGTGTCAGGTAGACCAATGTGCCATATGTTCTAAGGTAGTGATCAGGTTACAGATGGTGGGGTGGTGGGAGAATCAGGAAAGGGGATAGAGAGAAAGAGACAGACAGAGACAGAGAGAGATGGAGAGCAGCAGAAGAGACCAGAGGAGCTCAGAAGAGCTGTTTCCTGAGCAGTTAGAAAGGGAAGCCTCTTATTTGTTTTTAGCGCCAGCTAGAATGTTATCTGCCAACCAGTCTATTACAATAACATCTATGTATCCATTCAACAAACTGATTGTACCAGCACTTTTGAAGATTGGGCTGCCATCATTGTGCTCATCTTATTACCTTTTCGCAAGCTGATTAGTGCGAAGACGTTAAGTTGCTAATATGTCTCACCTACGTACCTGCTACAGATTCGCCATGTATCAGTGGAGAAGCCAAGGGAGCCATAGAAACATTTAGCATCAGTAGTCAGAATAAACTATGAGATAGGTATGGAGAAAGCAGGGCAAGCATTTATGACCAGTATTGGCAAGGCAAGAAGTAGGTTCAGAAAGAACTGCCATAACCCGCCACAGACTGATCTGGCCTCCTAGAGAGCTGTTCATGAACTTGATGACTACTCATATACCTTTCCCTTCATTGTGCATAAGAATCATCTGAGGATCCTGTTAAAATGTAGATTCTGGGGGCTTCCCTGGTGGCGCAGTGGTTGAGAGTCTGCCTGCCGATGCAGGGGACACGGGTTCGTGCCCCGGTCCGGGAAGATCCCACATGCCAAGGAGCGGCTGGGCCCGTGAGCCATGGCTGCTGAGCCTGTGCCTCCAGAGCCTGTGCTCCGCCACGGGAGAGGCCACAGCAGTGAGAGGGCCGCGTACTGCAAAAAAAAAAAAAAAAAAAATGTAGATTCTGATCCAGCAGGTCTGGGGTGAGGCCCTGGAATCTGCATGTCTACCAAGTGATGTCAGTGGTGCTGGCCCAGGGACCATACTTTGAAGCAATAAGGTGCCACAATACGGCAGAGTCTTGCTCACCTCTGTGTCAACTGCACTAAGTAAACATTTGTTTACTTAACTGAATTGTAACGGGGCAGTAATCTTTGTTCTTGATGATTTGTCACTTCAGGCAGAAACCTCAAATATGTAAATAGATTTGGAGAAGAGGTTGGGTATATAGTCTGGACAGATAAATCAGGCACAATGGACAGTTCCATTAGGACAGCCAGTACCAACAGCAATCATCCAGCTCTGGTTGAAGGAAAGTTCTGAGGTTATACCTGCACTTTCAGTGCTCCTGTGAGCAGCTAGGTAGGCTTGTTACTGGCTCTTACATTTCTGTGGGTTAGCTTTTACTATCCACCTGACATAGGAAGAAGGCATAAAACTCTGTTCTTTCAGAAAAAGTACTTTCTGGGAGTAGGACAGGGATGTATTCCAGTCCTGCCTGGTACATTTAAACTGAAAAGACTAGTCCTTCACCACGCTAGTAAGTGGACAGTCAATAAAAACTGGACCTAGGAACTCCCTTGGAGTCTTTTCATCCCTGAGAGAAGTTTACTCTAATTCTTGCCATAGAAGCAAAGAGAAGGGTCATGGAACTCTGTTTAAGGGCCAGGAAGAGCTTTCTACAAGAGGCAATACCTATACTAAGCTCTGAAGGATAAGTAGGAATTAACTCAGAGGTGGAGGGTGGAGGAAGCATTCCCAGCTGACAGAATAGCATATACGTGAGGGAATTTGGGATCTGAGAGTAACTCATTGTGGCCACAGTGTAGATTATGGGATGGGGAGGAGGACAGGAGATGACATTGACAAGCAGACAGAGGACGGCTTGCGAAGAAACGCCAGTTTTCCTAAGAAAGAATAAAGACCCCCCTTGCAATGCCCTCATTTTCCAGGTAGGTTGAGTTGCCAAGGTGTTTTTCCTCTGGGAGATCACCTGGGGCCCGTTCCCCAACACTTGCTCTCCTGGACACCCCTGATGAGACCCCAGGCAAGACTCCCATGACATCTTCCCCACCTGGTGGCTTTCATAGCTTCCTTTCACAAGGAACATAGGAAACGGAGACAATTACAAACTGATATTTCTGTCCCAGGAAAATGGACTTTGGAGATTAGAGGTTCTAAGGCTACAGAATATCTCACACTTTATGAACTATAACTGACATTAAATGCTGAGCAGAGGTTGAAGCTGGCTTTCTCATACATGTGAGAAACACACACATACACATACGTATATATATGTATTCCTTACCACATAATCCAAGAATTTTTATTTAGTCTTGTTGATTTTATGTTGTTGTTGCTTTTTTCCCTTAACGTACTCTGATCATAATTTGAAATAGTCACAACGTGACCGGTAACTTGAAAATAGAGAATGTGACCTGAGTAATTTCAATGCAGAAAATGATGTGGTTTATTTTAGTTGTATTTATCCAACCAAAACAAGAGAATCTCTTGTTATTTACATTAACCCTTTAGCATTGGCTGTGGAAGGCCTGTGAGGCCAGTGTAGTAAATGTTGCATGTGCATTTGAACAAACATTATATATAACATGTGTTTTCATTCATGGGCTCGGTGCATTATTTCATCATGATGTATTCTTTGTGGCATTATTTTAGAAATTGATTATCCACAGATCACCAGAAGATCTCTTGTCCTGTCACTTTGGGGATAATGAACACTTTCCATATGTGTAAATCTGTCAGGCCATGTCTTCCTTAAGTGACAGTTACTAATTTATAAATCAAAGACATCATTCTTACCTTTTTTAATCAGTGACTGTTTTACTGCAGAAATACAGGAAGGGTCATTAGCTTGAACTATAAAACATCTCATCAAAGACCCTACGAGCAGAGGGGAATTTAATCTTTCTTGCTTTTTTAAAAGAGTTTTTAGAATCAAGAAATTCTGGGATATATTCAATGTTTGGAAACAATGGATAATACAACCCAACATCAAATTCATGTTGAAATTCCCATTGTAAATAAAGGTGTCAAAGTTAATCTAGCAAGAAGTTATTCTGTGTTGATTCTTGGAACTTCTATAACTGAGATCCCATCTAACATTTAACCAGAGCTCTTGTTGGTCCATACAAGAACATCTTCAGCAAGATATGGAAATTGACTTAGTTTTATTCCATGGATGGGTTCTCAAGAAACGTAAGTGATAGATGTGAAATATTCCCTTGAAAAGAGCGGAGGTGGGGACTTCCCTGGTGGTCCGGCAGTTAAGACTCTGTGCTCCCGATGCAGGAGGCGCAGGTTCAGTCCCTGGTCAGGGAACTAGATCCCTCACGCTGCAACTAAAGATCCTGCACCCGGCAATGAAAATCCCATGTTCGGCAAAATAAATAAAAGACCCGACGCAGCCAAATAAATAAATATTTAAAACAAACAAAAAGAGCAGGGTTGCTACCTGATAGACGCTCAATTCTGTGGGACAATGTTATAAGCCTTTCTCTCTCTGTTGCATGAATCTGTTAAATAACAATTATTAAATATATATTCTGTGACGGGCACTGTGAAAAGCTTTGAAGGATGTTATTCTTATCCATACCCTCCAGGACCTCTAGGTAATGAAAAAATGTCCAGAGAGACGTTATCAACCATCGAGAATATCTGAGATTTCAGCATCTTCTTTTGATATACTTCAGGAAAGAATGCTCACTCCTGAAATAGGCAGGTTAGGGATGAGCAGAGGGCAGCTCAGTACCTCAGAGAATTTAGAAAGCAGGAATCAGATAAAGCACATAGCAAAGCAAGAAGTTGGAAATGTGAGTTTGGGGTTAAATCTTAAATGAATACAATTGTTGGTGTTCCAGGAAAATGGTTTCTGAATGGTTAATTTATTCAGTATTACTCAGAGGAAATTAAAGATGCATAAAAATAGAACAAACAGTCAAATAAAAGGTTGTTTTTCTCTAATAAGATAATGTGCTTTTAATTTTAAGATGGTTTTATTCAGGCATCTTTGTTTTGTTAAGATTTTTATTAGCACCAAATTGAATAATTTATAGTGTGTTAAGCACTAACTATTATATTCATTTAAAATTGGGGGAAAATCATGGTTTCTGAAAAATGGAAACTTTGTAGGTTTACGAAAATCTGTTTCTTTGTCTTTAGTATTTTTTCTGGTTGAAAAACATCTTTTTTTGTTGGTGGGGTAGATAAAAATGGAATGGTGCTATTAGATCCAATTTTTGCTCAGGAAGAAATCTGCTTTCATGACTTCATTAAGTTACATCTAAAAGAAAATGCTTAATCATTGTTGAGTCCCTCTACTGAATATGCAAAGTTGAGGAGATGCTTGGGACGCTGGCTGCAAGATATCTTTTTAAGGCTGGTAATACCCAGAAACTCCTTCAAACCAGGATTTATGGAGTGAAGTGGTGGGTCGTTGGAATCTTGCTTATTAGGGTTTTAATCCTCTTTTTCTTCTATCTCACATACCACTGTGCGACTTTCCTTGGAATTGTTTATAATATTTGGTAACTTCAAAGCTGATAGATTGGAATGAGGGATGAGATATTTACTTGTGAATAGTTGAATGATACAGAATTATTCTATCTAAGAACATTTACTCTTTTATTATGTTTTTATTTTTATTTTTTTGGCTTGTGGGACCTTAGTTCCCCGACCAGGGATCGAACTTGTGCCCCCTGCAGTGGAAGTGCAGAGTCCTAACCACTGGACCGCCAGGGAATTTCCACATTTATTCTTTTAGGTGATGGAAAAATGACAACTAAAAGCACTTAATAAACTGTTTATATATTGATGACACCAGCCACACACAGCCCTCTCCTTACAAGTAGTACCAGGGGAAGAGAGTCTCTAGAAAAAGGATTAGATGTCCTACGTGATTCAAGAGAGAGGATTAGGATCAATGAATGAATGCTAAGTGAAGACAAGTTTAGTCTAGATTACAAGAGCCACTTTGCATTGTTAATCTCTGAGCAGCAATGGCATAGGGCATTGTGAAGGTAGTGATCTTACTACCTTTGGAACATCTACCTGCTACTGACTTCTTAGTGGGGCCATTTCTAAAGAGAATCAAACCCTGAAGGGGTTACTAGTTTAGATGATCTTTCAGGTTTCTTTGAATCTGTTCTAAGTCATGATTTGGTGTTTGCCTCCCCAGGGTCATTCCTGTCCCAAGTTTCTGCTTCACTTTCCAGGGTAGCAGATAAATTAAGGTTCCCAGGTCTCCCAAGATTCTCGCTGGAGGATTAATTTGAGATGCACAGAAAAGTTTTCTTATTCTTTAGCTTCCCTCAACTCCTGAAACCTGAGGATCCAAGTATCTCACTGATGTAATAGCAAAAGGTGGGGAAGGGAGCAGAAGTCTGACCTCTGGTATGGCTATCATGCTGGTCAGATAGCTGTGGGAGCTTTCAGAAGCCCTCATCTTGCTGAACTTCAGTTACCTTTCATCAGAAATAAGAAACTTGGATCAGATGACTCCAAAAGCCCACTCTAGTTGCTAAATGCTTTAATCCAGACAGCTGAGGCACAGAGAGGTCAACCACTCAGTCCAAGCACACAGAGCAAGGTAATAATCTAAAGACTTGGACCCAAGTCCAAGGTTATCTTAATACTGAAGCCCTTTTAGAGATCTTTCAACAGCAACGAACATTTGTGCCTTCATGAGCTCTCCCAGTGTGGGGAGAGCCTGATGTGCCCAAAACTTACAGAGTATCAGATCAGTAAATCCCTCTAAGGATGTGGTTAACATCTTCTGCATTTGGGGGGTTTTGACTATTTTTCCCAAGTCACTAGTACAGCAAATTTGTTATTCCCAGATTCTCTCTGGTTCCTACACTGGTGCATGTGATTTTTAGTTACCCAGCATTGACGATAGCAATATGACAGTGAATGTCAGTGTGATGTGAAAAATACAGAAAGAGGGAGCAAAAGCAAGTTCAATGAACAACAGTAGATCCTGACATCATACTTTTTAACAGCTTCATTTCCTTTTATTTATTTATTTTGAGCCAGAAAATGACTTCCTAGGAACATTCACCACATCTACATCAATTGTCTCCCTCAGAGCCCTGTTTTAGAGAAAAAAAATAACACTCCCACTGGGATTCCTGGCTGTTTCCAGTTGGCTAGCTCAGCTCTCATTCCATCGTGGCACTGGAAATGAAATCAGAATACAGAGAAGGGGCTAGCTGTGTTCCAGTGCTGGCACAATATCTGGGTGTACTGGGAAAAGTAAAGGCAAAACCCACTTCACAATCTCAGCCCTACCCCTACTTTGTGATGCCACTTTGGGAAAATGCCTTATCCTCTCTAAGGCAGTGAATTGGCTATAAAATGGGAAGGTGAACACTCACTCGAGATTGTTCTAGGGATTAGCAACCATGTATAACTGGCCTGGTAGATCAAATAAAGCATGCTTACAAAATCAGGAGAGTCAGGACTTGCACACAAGTTTGGTATTTAACATCTATCTGATAAGTCTGGAAACATGACAAAGCTAATGAGTTGAAGGAACCCAAAAGAATAATCTACTGTGGAGAATGTCTGACTCTGGTCAAAGGTAGCCATGCATGTGAAAATCTTCTAGTCCAGGCTGTGCAAGGTTACTTGAGTTATTGTACCTCTGAGTCTGGGGGCGGCTCCTGAGGGTGGCTCAGAATAAGGAATTGGGTGGCACACAGGACAAATTTATGGAAGCTTGAGGCAAATCTGCATTTCTTCTTCTACCTTGCCAAGGGCTACCAGTCAAGAAGTTAGTCCTACTGAGGGAGGGGGAAATTCAAACAGTTTGGGGTTGGGAGGGCAGGTGGACTCCTGAGTGGGTGTATGCCTCTTGAAGGAGAGTGATCTCAGTGAGAACATCAGGATAAGCAGGATTAATCCTCATCAATGTGGCCCCGCACTGACAAGGAAGCTTGGGAAAGGTCCCTCATCTAGGGAGTACATGACAGAGAAGAAGGGTCCATCCACACATCCACTGGCCTTTTGTCAGGGGCATGGTACCCACTGGTGAACAACTCACGGAAGACTTGAACAGAGGTGGAACCAGAACCATTAGCAAACTCAAGACTAGTTTTGGGCTTCTTTGGCCATTGTTGTGGTTTGCATTTAGGGCAGATATGTCTTATACTTAAAGCCTCCCCTGGAGATACAGGGGACTACTCACATATTTACACTCTATTTTTTTATTGCCAAGGGAAAAAAGGAAAGAAAGTACTAAAACTGCGAAGTTTGTGTATTAAGAAAGTCTGGACATTCAGATCTTGTCAAATATCTGTCCATTCCACAACCACCGAGAAAGGATGGCTCGATCACTTATCTGCTCAATGTGCTTGAGGAAGTGACACCCCTGAGTTCTCCCTCTCATTTGCTAAAAACAAAATACAAATGCTGTGTGAGGTCTTCTCTTAGCATGTTTCTGGCTTCTCTGGGGCTTCATCATGTGCATCCATTATCCTGTGCTCGATTTCTCTCCTGGATTGCATGTATGGACTTGAAGATTCAAAGTACAGAACTACGCTGGCTTTTAGTGAATTTTGATACTTTAAAAGCTAGGGAGGCTCGTCAAGTGGAAAATATGACTGTGTGGATGATGTATTATGAAACCAACTCCCCCCTCTGCCTTTCCATTGGTCTCCCCTAGGGGCAGTTTCCTTTAATTTGGGGATATTGGGATTCCTTCTGGGCTGAAGGGGAGACAATCACAATGTTGTGACATCCTTGGGAAAATGTCACTGAAATGGGTCAGCCTTTCTATTTCAGAGCTGCGCTCATCTGAAAACATTAAAGAATCCTGAAAATAAGTACACGGTGTGCTCTCAGACTCTCAAGCCAAGCCGGTATGTCTTTGAGAAGGCCCTTGGATATAAAGGATCGACCTGTAGACTAACAGACTGCTATGCCTTTCCCAGGGAGTCGTGTGGTCATCTGGGGAGGACTCCGCAGCCCTCACTGCCCCAAATCTCTCCTTCAACAGGGCAGAAATGATTTGGACAATACTAACCTCTTGGGGGTGGGGTGGGACCAGCAAGGGTAGTGGGGGCGGGACTTCATGAATCCAACTTTCATGCACTGCAGACAGAGTCAGCCTGGCTGGGAATATCTGCTAAAATTGTGCTCCAGTTCTAAACACTGAATTTTCACATTTACCCTGAAAAAATAAACACATTTCAACATCAGCTTCATCTCTGTGCCTCATTTTTTTCTTTGTTCCTATGTTAAGATAGCCTACTCTCTCCCCTGGTCTCTATAGATTTAGGAATAGAAATACTTCAGAGCTGCCTAAGAGAGAGAGAGAAAAAAAACAGTGGCTCTGAAGCCAGGCAAATTTGGTGATGATTGTCAGTTTTGCCACTAATGAGTTGGGTAAACTATGCTACATTTCACCTCTCCTCTTTAAGTCTTCATTTCTCCATCCATGCAAAGTAGAAATCATAGATAACTGGTAAATTTGCTATGCGGATTGGGATGCTGAGCCTAATTCACCTAGAAGAGTGCTTGCTGCAAGGCAGGTCCTACTTGAATACTGGCTGTGACTATGACTACTGTTGTTACTATTATTATGATTGCTCTTACTTGGTTCAATAGCCTTTCATTAAATGTGCCAGATCTGGGGCCATGAGATGATCTTTTGCCTGATCTCACATCTGGATTTTTGAGGGTCACTTGCTCCTAACTCACAGTCCTTATACCAGAAAGCTGATTTGTTTTCCTAGATTTTTGTTTTACCAGCCCAGCCCAAACTCCCAGCTCTGGGTTAATGCTCTTCACCTTGTGTGTTAGAATCATTCATGTGTCTGTCTGCTCTAAATAGTGAGCTCCTTGAGGACAGGGAGCAGGTCTGATTCATGTCCTGTTTGTTCTTCAGGCGGAGCACAGGTGAGGCATGTTTGATGTTCTCAGTTCTGTTTGCTGAATTCTTTGAGAATTCATGTTTTTCCTGGCTGGTGGCACTTACTCCATGGCTTTGTAGCTGGATTTGGCTTTCCGGTCCTCCCAGCACCTCATTTCAGTGGAGGACAGGGTTCTAAGAGGCAACCCTCCCTCTCTGCCCTGATGCTTCCCTGCTGGCCAGGGTCCTGCTATGAGATTTTCTTCCCAGTGGTCAGTTAATAATTCAGGCATGTATTGCTTATGGGAACACAATGAAACTTGACCTGAAAAAGCCTGTAGTGATTACTACAATCATAATAATTTATACAGTAAAGAACTTGGGAAGGAAGGAAGGGGGATGAACAAGAAGGCTAGGAGGCAAAGAGGAAGGAATAAAGTGAGACAGGGAATTGTTTTAATATTCTGCTTTGTGATGAGCCCTGGGCAAGATATTTTGACAAAACCCTTGAGGAATAGTTTTTCTTTTCTGTTTTCATACTGAAAAGACTACAACTCAAATAGGAAAAATAACTCCCCAAATTATATGTGTAATAAGAAGTAGCTTAACCATTGGAAACGTTAAACTAGCTCTCAGAGTTTTAATTTTTTTTTAATTTTTAAATTTTTTTAATTTTTGAATTTAATTTAATTTATTTTTTTATACAGCAGGTCCTTATTAGTTATCCATTTTATACATATTAGTGTATACATGTCAAGCCCAATCTCCCAATTCATCCCACCACCTCCAGCCCCCGCAGCTTTCCCCCCTTGGTGTCCTTACGTTTGTTCTCTACATCTGTGTCCTCAGAGTTCTAAATATAAGAGAAAACTAATAAACAAACAACCACCAACCGAACCAAAAGACCTCCAAACCCTGCGTTGCTAAACCCACTCCCATTTTAGCATGTAGATTTCAACTCTAGAAAAAGCTTCTGTTATATTTTTTAAGGGAAGATGCTAAAGGTTACTTACAGAACTGGTTGTAAGCCCAGTGATGAGCAGAGGTACTTTCCCAAGTAAATATATGACTGTAGACAAACCCCAGGTTCTATTTTCTCCCTTTCTTTGGATGTCTTAAGAATTCTCTGACTCCTGGAGGGGTATAGCCTGTTTGCTTCCTGCTGAACTCACTGAGAGCGCCTCCTTCACTCTGCATGTATGGGCACAGGTTTACATTTTTCAGGGACAGCTGAAATCCATAGAAACACACACCTTTTCACATTTGGAGGTGAAAAAAAAAAAAAAAGACTTTGCTTCCTCAGCAGCAAATACAATGTCATGACATACACATAAATCAAGGATCACTGCAATTCTTTAATTATAAAACTTGCCAAGGTTCCAATGCTTCATGAATGTTAGTCACTATTTTTGAAGCAACGACTAATCTCTGATTGTAAACAGAATGCAAAAATCCAGAACTTTCCTCTAAATATGCTCAGGGCATAGTGATAATTACAAGGTCAATAATTACTTTTTGCATGAATGAACCCCATGATTCAGAGTTGCTTGGAATTACCCTGGCCTGGCCAGTCTCGCTAATTATTCTCAGATAATAACACAGTGTAACTGCATTAGTTCAGAAAATACTAGCCAGAAGACCACAATAACTTCAACTCATTTTGTCTTGCAATCTTCTTTTCTCTGAAAGGTCACAGATTCTCCAAATCACCAGAGAATATGGAAAAGGCAAGGCTTATGTACATAGATTGGCCCGTAAAGATTAGAAATTTGGACAGTGGTATGCTTGTAAATGTTTAACACCTGGCTTTCTAAAAAATTATCTAATTTTGTTGCTATAAAGTATATAGTACATAATTTATGAATACTAATGAAATATACAATACTTTTTACTATAAATTCTGTATAGGTGATGGCTTCTTACAGTGTTTTGTTGACTTTCGCCAAACTCCTGTATCCATAGACAAAATGTGGTTTTAATTGACAGCCAAGTATAGTTCCAGCACGAATGTTAGTTGATATTTTAATTTATCTTAACAAGTAAATCAAAGTAAAACAACAAAGAAGTATGTCTGAACTTCACTCATTTGTCAATGATGTGAGCAACTTCTTTGCTGAATTGGATAATTGTTTTCGAATGCTGGAAGAATGTTTACTCATAACACACAGCGTTTATTCACAGTGTTTCAGCTATAGGCATCACGTTCATTTAAATTTAATGTGCATTAACTTTTTCTCCGTAATTTTCCTAAGTCTAGATAAACAACAGAACAATAAATCAAAACTTGTATTACAGTAGTTGTCAAATTCCATGATGTAAATATACATTCCAGAGCTGATTTCAATCTACCAATGTGACATCACTGAATGTTGAGCTACAAAAATATTTTCTACAGTACGCCATCATATGGTATTTCCAGCATACCGTTATAATAGATGTAAATAACCTCAAGAGCATAGATAATGGGTAAAATGTAGTAAAATAATTAGGAAGTGATGAGTTTTGCATATTCATAACCTTTGTTTTAAATATAATTTTTTTGTAAATTCATATAATTTAACGTTTAAAAATTACTATGGTTAAAAACTGTCTTGCAAAAATTCTGAACATTTAACAATGGCAAAATGGTGTAAAGCAGCTTCAGCACACCACTGAATTTGTGGTTCAGGGGAAAATATAATTGATAATCTATTTTTTTTTTAACATCTTTATTGGAGTATAATTGCTTTACAATGGTGTGATAATCTAGTGTATTTCAGAGCATTAATTTCAAACTTGACTCTGTTTTCTAACTCCAGTGTTTGTTTTAAACAAAAACAAGCATTTCTAAACAGGGATTCTGTCACAGAGATTAAAGGTATGCCACTCCTCAACCAAGTTTGATAGAAACACTGGGTTACTCAAAATTGACAAATATGGAAATGCAAATATTATGCAAATACAAAAACCCTGAGCTTTGCTGATGAGATAAAAGAAATAAGTATGAATATTGAACAATTCATTCAAGCAAACAGCCAATTCACATTTTCCTTTTTCAAACGAATCATTTCCTGACTGCTGCATCAGACTGTATCAGTTAATTAGATTCTGGGAAGACATTTTATTAGGACCATGAGTTTAGGGTATGGATAAGCTTTTTTTTGTTTGTTTAATTTTTCTTATTGCTACATTTTAAAATTGTATTTAAAGATATATTTTTTACACTTTTATACACTTTGATATAAATATTTGGTTTCTAAATCCAGTACAGATTCAGCCTTAGTAATTAAACAAATAAAAAAGGTGCTAGGGGCTTCCCTGCTGGCGCAGTGGTTGAGAGTCCGCCTGCCGATGCAGGGGACACGGGTTCGTGCCCCGGTTCGGGAAGATCCCACATGCCGCGGAGCGGCTGGGCCCGTGAGCCATGGCCGCTGAGCCTGCGCGTCTGGAGCCTGTGCTCCGCAACGGGAGAGGCCACAACAGTGAGAAGCCCGCGTACCGCAAAAAAAAAAAAAAAAAGTGCTAAAATTTTAAAAACATATGAAAAGTATTAGAAATTTCATTGACTTTAATTCAACATGGATCCTATAAATTTGGTTAATTTTTTAAAACCTCTTCCTAGGGAGTGTTGTGCTTATTGAAAGAGAGAGATACTTATAAAAAATTACCAGGCTCCAATATATTGTTGAGTATCTGCCCCAAACAAGAAGTTCCTCTTTAATTTTTTCTTTCAGAAACTTACCATCCCACATATATTAAAAGGATAAAAAAATAAATACTATGAAAAACTTTATCCCAATAAATTCAACAAATTAGATGAAATAGACAAATTTCTGAAAACACACAAATTACCAGAAGAATTCCAGAAGAAACGGGTAACTTGAATAGCCCTGTATTCATTAGAAGAATTAACTTATAGGGGAAAAACAACCCCACAAAATTCCCTCCAGCGTCATATAGTTTCACTGGAGAATTCTACCAAACTTTTAGGAAAAAATTAATAGTAATTCTATCAAAAAATATTCATGAAAACTGAAGAAAAGAGAATAATTTCCAACTCATTCTAAGAGGCTAGGCTTACTCAGATACCAAAACCAGGTAAAGACATTACAAGGGAAGACTACAACAGACCAACATCTCTCGTAAACACTGACACAGAATTCTTAACAAAATTTTAGCTGATTAAATGCAGCACATTTGAACTATATCAGAAATGCCATGTTGCTTCAACATTTGAAAATCAGTGTTACTCACCAGCTTAGTCAGTTTGGGCTGCTATAACAAAAACACCACAGACTGGATGGTTTAAACAATAGAAATTTATTTCTCTCAGTTCTGGGCTCTGGAATGTCTAAGATCAAGGTGCCAGCAGACCCAGTGTCTGTTGAGAGCCCTCTTCCTTGTTTGCAGATCTTCTCGTTGTATCCTCAATGATGTATCTTCAAGATGCTTTGTCATCTTTCCTGGTTGTACTTCATGGTGCAGAGCAGAGACAGAAGAAGCAAGTTCTCTGAGGTCTCTTTCATAAGGGCACTAATCCCATTCATGAGAGCTCCACCCTGTGACTTCTAGAAGGCCCCACCTCCTAACACCATAACCCTGAGAATTAGAATTTCAACATATGACGTTTGGGGGACACATTCAGCCCATAGCCCTCACCTTATTAACAGAATAAAAAAAAATTCATATCTTAGTAGATATAGAAGAAGCATTTGACAAAATCCAACAACCATTCCTGATAAAAACTGAGCAGAGTTGCTAAAAAAAAAGTAAATAAGGCCCAACACAAATTTGATCTCCAAGGAGGTCTTCCTCACTGACAGAAAGGAAATTTTATCTCTTGCCTTTGGATTTCTCTTTCTACTTTTCATTCCTCACTTGTATATTAAGTTGTGGGTTATATACATAATTTCAGTTATTCTACCTGGCAAAAAGTATTGCTTGGGGATTTAGGAGATCAGGCTCTACCCCATACCATAAATGCCACTCAAATTGGTCACTTTATCCCTCTGAACCTATTTCTCCATTTGTGAATTGGAAGTTTGAAAGTGATCCATTTGAACAAATTCATGTAAAGCTGTGTCTTTCATTGTAAAGCATGATGTTTGCTGAGACTCCACGTGTCACTTGCTTCTATAAGGCCTCTGCTTCCTCTTCTTTGTAGCCCCAAGTGCAGGCCTAGCCCAGAAGAACTGGACTCAGCAGTGCCTGCAGTGGAGCTGATGGTGCTGTGGTGACACGCTCCACCACCAGGCACCAAGTGAAAGGGAACTCAGTGCTTTCTGTAATCACCACCATCAACAGAGACCATCCAGGAACTGAGCAGTTGAAGCCCTCTGGGTCTTGGCACAATTTGTAGCCCAGATTAATTAGCTAATGTTCACAGAGCACTTTGAAGATGGAAACGCTGTGGGAATGCTAAGCCTATTAATGAAGATCATTACATAAATTTGAGCTCCAAATTCAGGGCAACCCAGTTGCTGATTCCCAGCAGGGCAGTGTCTGGGATCTGGAAAGCCCAGTGAAAGGTGTAAAGGGCAGCGCTGCCCAGGGGCTCTGAGGCTTAAGGGGTGAGGAAGTAGGTGGGCAAGGTCCTCCTAAGCCACCCTGCTGGAAATGGCTCAGTAACGCTGCCTGTCTGCATGTTGGGTTATTCAGTTTCCAGTGAGGAGGCCCTATTCCAATCCATATCTAGTAGAACTCAAAGCCCACCTCCTTCCATGATGTCACAAGGCTTGAGGGTAATATCCCGGTGGGTCCAAACCCCAGCTCTGGTACTTTGCAGAGTGTGCTTAGTGGCACCTCAGTAAAAAAGCTTTTAAACAGTTTTTTGTTTTTGTTTTTGTTTTTTTTTGCGGTACGCGGGCCTCTCCCGTTGCGGAGCACAGGCTCCGGACGCGTAGGCTCAGCGGCCATGGCTCACGGGCCCAGCCGCTCCGCAGCATGTGGCATCCTCCCGGACCTGGGCACGAACCCATGTCCCCTGCATCGGCAGGCGGACTCTCAACCACTGCGCCACCAGGGAAGCCCCACAGTAATTTCTTGATCCCACTGACTTCGCCCACCCCCTCTCCCTCTCTCCTTGCTCTGATGTTTATTTCCCCACCTCCTGGCCTTCTTGCCTTTGCTGTACAATGACTGCAGTGTTTTACGGGTTGAATTGTGTCCCCTTAAAAAAATATTTTGAAGTCCTAACTCCCAGTACCTCAGAATGTGACTTTATTTGGAAATTGGATTGTTGCATATGTAGTTTGTTAACATTAAATCACGCTGAAGTAGGAAGTGTTCCTAGTCTAATAATATCGAATAAAGGACTGGCGTCCTTATCAGAAAACATTCACGTGAAGATATAGAGACACAGAAGGAACGTCTCATGAAGACGGAAAACTGGAGTGATGTATCCACAGGCCAAGGAATGCCAAAGATTTCCAGAAAACCGCCATAATCTAGGAAGAGGCAAGGAAGGATTTCCCTATAGATATTTCCTATAGATTCTCCCCATAGAGAGAATATGATTTCAGACTTCTATCCTCCAGAACTGACTTTATGTTGTTTAACCCCACCGAGTTCGTGGTGCTTTATTACGGCAGCCCTGGCAAAGAGATACACAGGGCTGTGGCAGAAATACTATTTCCTGAGGCTGGGGCTGAGTCAGGGACAGTGCTGGAAACCAAGTCTAAAAGTCAGGTAGCATTTAAAATTTTCCATCTTTATCACGGTACATCCTGCAACACTGTCTTGGTGCAGGTGTTCATGGTTTATTATATTGGTAGAAAAATCTCTCTCTCATGAACAAACATCTGGAGCACTAGACAGTATCAAAGGCCCCCATTCTATGAACTACTGGTAAACCAGGACCACTGTTCACAAGACTGAAGATTACAGAGCATTCTTCTAAGAATTCTAGCTGTGGGGTTCACAGAATAGCATCCTGGGCAGAGGTGATCTGGCCATGAAATAGATAGAGTAGTGGAATCCTTACATTAGTTGCTGTGTGGCCTAAAGTAGTCCAGAAATGTTCCCCAAAAGAAGAAAGAAGCAAAATGTTGAAAGATGAGGAGATTTTGAAGAGCTAACGATGAGGATGAAGAATATTCCAGACATGAGGACCACATGAATAAAAGCACAGTGGTAGAAACAGAATGGCAGATGTGGTTCTGGTTAGAGTGATGGGTCATTGGGAGTAGGGGAACACTGAGTGCTGAGGATTACCACATGTAATCTACCCCTCTCTTGGCTGTTAAACCATGAGTCCCCCACCCTCCATCCTTCCCTCCCTCCTCCCTCCCTCCCTCTTTCCCTCCCTATTGTTGGTAATAGGGGTTTTGGGGATAAAACAGATCTTCTCTGAAGCTCTGTCCCTCCTTCTTTCCATAGAAAGAACACGTCACCCTAGGGACAGACAACTCTTGACAGGGCAGTGACAAACAAGAGTGCCTCAGCTGACAGAAGGAGCCACACCAACTAAGAGTGATGGTGGCTAGCTGAAAATACACACTAATCTAATCTTCTGGCTGTTCTAGATGAATCCCAGGAATGTGGGAGGCTAGCATGTCAGAGAGGCAATTATTGGCCGGAAGCAGGATTGCATAATACAATGATGACTCGAGCTTCCTGCTCCGGCTCACATGTGGTGAGCTTGCCAAAGAGGGTTTATCTTCCCAAGAGAAACATGCCAATTTGGGGAGGATGTGAAGTAACTGTGATTATGGGAAAAAAGACATGCTTAATGTGAAAATAATCAAGGTCTCTTTCAGTTTGTACTCTGGATCTCTTTTTCTTCTCTTTCTTTCTCTCTTTCTCGCTTCCTTCCTTCCTTCCTCCCTCCCTCCCTCTCTCCCTTCCTTCCTTCTTTCAGCTTTCCCTTTTCTGCCCTTCTGTCTCTATTTTTCTGTCACTTTGCCTTTCTCTCTGAATTTCCTTGTCTCTCTTATCCTTCTTTTGTTTTGCTTGTATTTAAACTTTCCTTCTTGCTTTCCGTTCAAATCTTTACACAGATTTAGTGTTTGAAGAAAGTGCCTCGATTCATTTCCCATAAAAGAAGATGCTGATAAGAAGTCTCTCTGGTGGTTTTGCATGGAAGGGATCTTGAAGACTGCAGATTAAATGGAAAGGACTCTGCCATTTAATATGCAACAAGCTGGTAGACCTCTTTGATAACCAAACAAGCAAACTACTATGCACCTCTCCTTTTTCTCCACAAAGACCACATCACATCCCTATAACTTTGCTGTCCACAGCTACTCAGAGTGGCCAGTAAAATGCTTTCAGAGACAAAAAAAAATGGCTCACTTAAACAAAACTGAATATAAGAGAAAGAGAAAGGACTCATAGATGTTTCTGGGTTTTTTTTTAATTTTTAAGTTAAAAAATTTTTTAGTTGAGAATAGTGAAATCACCAGCCCCTAGTGATACAGCTGCCCATTAGAACTCCTGGGGCTACAAGCTCACACTCCCAACTCTTGGTCCAGTTTTCCACTAAACCATTGTGCTTCCTCTCTTCCTGTTAAGTAAGACACTTTTGTGTGGATATAAAAATGGAATGTGGCAGCTGAAAAATGATGGGGGTCACCAAACATAAAAGTGTACAAAACCTGACAACATTTATATTTATAGAAAACCCCTCAGTTAGTCTTTATTATTTTCTAAGATGATTTTGCACCATAAAGAAAGCTATGTTATTTAATAAGACATAAAAATATATAATAGCACTTAGAGACTGGTTGACATTGACTAAAAATTCTCATGAACATCTTTCTGGGGAGCTCAAAGGGGTCAGCTTTAATTATCTAGAAAATATACTTAGTTCACTCAAAAAATTCACATTGAGTGATCAGCCACTTGCTTAATAAATATAATTTGCCAGGCTCAATGGAAGGCATTTGAAGGAGATTTTCACATCCTACAAATTTTAATAAAGTTTTATTGTCTTATTTTTAAAATGAAAATCAAGTTCAACAAGGTTAATCACCTGGCTTATAGTAATGTAGTTAGTAAGTTGGTAGCTCAACGTTGAAATTCGGGTCTGTCTGCCTCCTACTCCTTTTCTGTTTTCCCTCTTCTCTCTCCACTGGGTGCCAGAAACTCTCCCAGGTACAGAGGAAAGCAAGATCTTATTTCATTTTGGTAATATATCTCGTTTTCCTGTATGCCCTCAATAAAACTGTGAAGGCATTAAAGAAGTGCAGGCTGGATTTACATCATCACAGCATAACTAACCTGGATGCTAGGTTTCCGATTAAGGAACTAAAACTACTCTGTTCAAAGTTTGGATTTTCCTTTCAAAGAACAGGCATTCTTCCATTACCTCCCATGACACATAGCAAACAAAGGCTTACAACGGAGACACAATATTTTAAAAGAGGAAATTTGTATAACAGGTTTGACAGCATCCTCCCTAAATATGGTTAGCATCGAACACTTGCAGTAAGGCTTATGGATTGTCAGTGTGTTCTTACAACATAAATACATAGAGGTCTTGAATATTCTGTGATGGCTGATCCCACTTGGTTGTGCTTTTTCATTTTATTGGTAAAATATCTATATGATCAACATTGTCAGCCCCTACCTTGCCCCAGATTCTTCCAGCTGGAATCATTCTTTACTGTATCGAGTTCCTGAACCAATTCCGAGCTACAATAGAAAAGATTTTAGAAGTCCTTTCCTGGGGGTGGGGGTGAGGGTGGAACCTCCTGAAGTGAGACCGCCTGATTTTCCCTGTGCCGTTTCCATACCCAGGATGCACCTTGGTATCATGTAGCTTCAAAGACACACATTACCACTTCCATCACCATCACCATCCTCCTTCCCCCTCCTCCCCCTCCTCCTCCTTCTTCTATCACTTTATCACCAATATCTACATCCCCAGCATCACCATGACCAATCTTTAAACCAACCCTCTGAGATAGAAATGATTATATATATATATATATATATATATATATATATTTTTTTTTTTTTTTTTTCCAGATTAGAAAATTGTGATTTAGTTTAAATAACTGGCTTGAGATCACCAGTCTCATAAACGATATGGGCAGAATTCTAACCCAGTCCTGTATACTTGCAAAGCCCAAAGCCTAAATCACTACCTAAACTCTAGGTTTTCTTTACCTCTAGCCCCACCAGCCCCTTGCCATGGTTTACGTTCCTACCCTCCACCCACCTAGTACTGACATCTCTCTAAGCCACATCTTTGGTTGACTGGACTTCTCCTGCAGCCCCTCTGAGGCTGACTGTCATGAACAGCTCAGCTTTCTCACCTGTCCCCCAATCCTAGCCCATTTAGGTTTTCTAATCCTTCGTTCCCTTTCCTTAGAATCCAGTTGTAGCTGAAGTCCCAGAATGACTTGTGCCCAAACATCTTGGATTTAAGCAATTCTCTGGATCTGGGAGGGCTCACACCAAGGAGTACCTCCCAGAACTTCTGCTGCCAGTGTCCTTGTCTTCATGGTGAGCCACAGCCACCCTCCGCCTCTGTAGGAGACTTTCCAATACTAGCAGAGCCTCCCAACTACACCCCAGGACAGCTGACACCCTGGTTCTAGCCTACAACTTGCAGCAGAGACCAGCCAAGATGACCCTCATTCTTAAGCGACAGAACGGCTCTTGGTGCTGCAGCCAGGAGTTAGTGCTGTGCCTCTGAGGTGGGAGAGCCAACTTCAGGACACTGGTCTACAAGAGACCTCCCAACTCCACATAATATCAAACGGCAAAAATCTCCCAGAGATCTCCATCTCAACTCCAGCACCCAGCTTCACTCAAAGACCAGCAAGCGACAGTGCTGGACACCTTATGCCAAACAACTAGCAAGACAGGAACACAACCCCACCCATTAGCAGAGAGGCCACCTAAAATCATAATAAGTCCACAGACACCCCAAAACACACCACCTGACGTGGACCTGCCCACCAGAAAGACAAGATCAGCCTCATCCATCAGAACACAGGCACTAGTTCCCTCCATCAGGAAGCCTACACTGCCCACTGAACCAACTTTAGCCACTGGGGACAGACACCAAAAACAACAGGAACTACAAACCTGCAGCCTGCAAAAAGGAGACCCCAAACACAGTAAGATAAGCAAAATGAGAGGACAGAAAAACACCCAGCAGATGAAGGAGCAAGATAAAAACCCACCAGACCTAACAAATGAAGAGGAAATAGCAGTCTATCTGAAAAAGAATTCAGAATAATGATAGTAAAGATGATCCAAAACCTTGGAAATAGAATTAACAAGGACCTAGAAGAACTAAAGATGAAACAAGCAACAATGAACAACACAATAAATGAAATTTAAAATACTCTAGGTGGGATCAATAGCAGAATAACTGAGGCAGAAGAATGGATAAGTGACCTGGAAGATAAAATAGTGGAAATACTGCAGAGCAGAAAAAAGAAAAAAAGAATGAAAAGAACTGAGGACAGTCTCAGAGACCTCTAGGACAACATTAAACGCACCAACATTCGAATTATAGGGGTTCCAGAAGAAGAAGAGAAAAAGAAAGGGACTGAGAAAATATTTGAAGAGATTATAGTTGAAAACTTCCCTAATATGGGAAAGGATATAGTTAATCAAGTCCAGGAAGCACAGAGAGTCCCATACAGAATAAACCCAAGGAGAAACTTGCCAAGACACATACTAATCAAACTATGAAAAATTAAATACAAAGAAAACATATTAAAAGCAGCAAGGGGAAAACAACAAATAACATACAAGGGAATCCCCATAAGGTTAACAGCTGATCTTTCAGCAGAAACTCTTCAAGCCAGAAGGGACTGGCAGGACTTATTTAAAGTGATGAAGGAGAAACACTTGCAACCAAAATTACTCTACCCAGCAAGGATCTCATTCAGATTTGATGGAGAAATTAAAACCTTTACAGACAAGCAAAAGCTGAGAGAGTTCAGCACCACCAAAGCAGCTTTACAACAAATGCTAAAGGAACTTCTCTAGGCAAGAAACACAAGAGAAGGAAAAGACCTACAATAACAAACCCAAAACAATTAAGAAAATGGGAATAGG
>RJWK010011467.1:0-41926 GCA_004363435.1 Platanista minor | reverse complement strand
TATATATATATATATATATATATATATATATATATATATATATATATATATATATATATATATATATATCAATCCCAATCTCCCAGTTCATCATACACCTCCCCTCACCACCACCGCTTTCTCACCTTGGTGCCCATACGTTTGTTCTCTATATCTGTTTCTCAATTTCTTCCCTGCAAACTGTTTCATCTGTACCACTTTCTAGGTTCCACATGTATGCGATAATATACAATATTTGTTTTTCTCTTTCTGACTTACTTCACTCTGTATGACAGTCTCTAGATCCATCCATTTCTCTACAAATGACCCAATTTCTTTCCTTTTTATGGTTGAGTAATATTCCGTTGTATATATGTACCACATCTTCTTTATCTGTTCTTCTGTTGATGGGCATTTAGGTTGCTTCCATGACCTGGCTATTGTAAACTGTGCTGTAATGAACTTTGGGGTGCATATGTCCTTTGAATTCTGATTTTCTCTGGGTATATGCCCAGTAGTGGGATTACTGTGTCATATTTTAATTCTCGTTTTAATTTTTAAGGAAACTCCATACTGTTCTCCATAGTGACTATATCAATTTATGTTCCCACTAACAGTGCAAGTGGGTTCCCTCTTCTCCACACCCTCTCCAGCATTTGCTGTTTGTAGATTTTCTGATGATGCCCTTCAAACAGGAGTGAGGTGATACTTCATTGTAGTTTTGATTGTCTTTTCTGTAATAATTAGTAATGTTGAGCAGCTTTTCACGTGCTTCTTGGCCATCTGTATGTCTTCTTTGGAGAAATGTCTATTTAGGTCTTCTGCCCATTTTTGGATTGGGTTGTTTGTTTTTTTAATATTGAGCTGCATGATCTGTTTATATATTTTGGAGATAAATCTTTTGTCCATTGATTCGTTTGCAAATATTTTCTCCCATTCTGAGAGTTTTCTTTTTGTCTTGTTTGTTGTTTCCTTTGATTTGAAAAACCTTTTAAGTTTCATTAGGTCCCATTTGTTTGTTTTTGTTTTTATTTACATTACTCTAGGAAGTGGATCAAAGAAGATCTTGCCATGATATATGTCAGAGAGTGTTCTTCCTATTTTTTCCTCTAAGACTTTTATAGCATCCAGTCTTACATTTAGGTCTCTAATCCATTTTGAGTTTATTTTTGTGCATGGTGTTAGGGAGTATTTTAATTTCATTCTTTTACATGTAGCTGTTCAGTTTGCCCAGAAACACTTATTGAAGAGACTGTCTTTTCTCCATTGTATATCCTTGCCTCCTTTGCCATAGATTAGTTGACCATAGGTGCATGGGTTTATCTCTGGGTTTTCTATCCTGTTCCATTGCCTACAACCAATATTACTCTACCTGGCAAAGACCTCATTCAGATTCGAAGGAGAAATCAAAAGCTTTACAGACAAGCAAAAGCTAAGAGAATTCACCACCACCAAACCAGCTCTACAAAAAAATGCTAAAGGAACTTCTCTGAGTGTGAAACACAAGAGAAGTAAAGGACATACAAAAACAAACCCGTTACAATTAAGAAAATGGTAATAGGAACATACATATCAATAACTACCTTAAAAGTGAATGGATTAAATGCTCCAACCAAAAGACACAGGCTCTCTGAATGGATATAAAAGCAAGACCCATATATATGCTGTCTACAAGAGACCCACTTTAGACCTAGGGACACATACAGACTGAAAGTGATGGGAAGGAAATAGATATTGCATGCAAATGGAAACTAAAAAATGCTGGAGTAGTAATATTCATATCAGATAAAATAGAATTTATAATATAGAATGTTACAAGAGACAAAGAAGGACACTTCCTAATGATCATGGGATCAATCCAAGAAGAAGATATAACTATTAAAAATATATATGCACCCGACATAGGAGCACCTCAATACATAAGGCAACTGCTAACAGCTATAAAAGAGGAAATCGACAGTAACAAAATAATAGTGGGGAACTTTAATACTTCGCTTACACCAATGAACAGATCATCCAAACAAAATTAATAAGGAAATACAAGCGTTAAGTGACACAATAGACCAGATAGATTTAATTGATATTTATAAGACATTCCATCCAAAAGCTGCAGATTACACTTTCTTCTCATGTGTGCACTGAACATTCCCCAGGATAGATCCCATCTTGGGTCACAAATCAAGCCTCAGTAAATTGATGAAAATTGAAATCATATCAATCATCTTTTCTGACCAAAACACTATGAGATTAGAAATCAATTACAGGGGGAAAAAGTGTAAAAAATCACATACACGTGGAGGCTAAATGATACTTTACTAAATAACTCAGAGATCACTGAAGAAATCAAAGAGGAAATCGAAAAATACATAGAGACAAATGACAATGAAAACACGATGATCCAAAACCTATGGCATGCAGCAAAAGCAGTTCTAAGAGGGAAGTTTATAGCAATACAAGCCTATCTCAAGAAGCAAGAAAAATCTCAAATAAAGAATCTAACCTTACACCTAAAGGAATTAGAGAAAGAAGAACAAACAAAACCCAAAGTTAACAGGAGGAAATAAACCATAAAGATCAAATCAGAAATAAATGAAATAGAAAGAAAGAAAACAATAGCAAAGATCAATAAAACTAAGAGCTGGTTCTTTGAGAAGATAAACAAAATTGATAAACCATTAGCCAGACTCATGAAGAAAAAGAGGGAGAGGACTCAAATCAATAAAATTAGAAATGAAAAAGGAGAAGTTACAACAGATATCACAGAAATACAAAGCCTCCTAAGAGACTACTACAAGGAACTCTATGCCAATAAAATGGATAACCTGGAAGAAATGCACAAATTCTTAGAAATGTATAACCTTCCAAGACTGAACCAAGAAGAAATTGAAAATACGAGCAGACAAATCACAAGTCATGAAATTGAAACTGTGATTAAAAATCTTCCAACAAACAAAAGTCCAGGATCGGATGGCTTCACAGGTGAATCCTATCAAACATTTAGAGAAGAGCTAACACCCACTCTTCTCAAACTCTTCCAAAAATTTGCAGTGGAAGACATACTCCCAAACTCATTCTATGAGTCCACCATCACCCTGATGCCACAACCAGACAATGATACTACAAAAAAGAAAATTACAGGGCTTCCCTGGTGGCGCAGTCATTGAGAGTCCGCCTGCCGATGCAGAGGACACAGGTTCATGCCCCAGTCCGGAAAGATCCCACATGCCACAGAGCGGCTGGGCCCGTGAGCCATGGCTGCTGAGCCTGCATGTCCAGAGGCTGTTTTCCACAATGGGAGAGGCCACAACAGTGAGAGGCCCACATACCGAAAAAAAAAAAATTACAGACCAATATCATTGATGAATATAGATGCAAAAATCCTCAACAGAATAGTAGCAACTAGAATCCAACAACACATTAAAAGGATTATACACCATGATCAAGTGGGTTTTATCCCAGTGATGCAAGGATTCTTCAGTATACACAAATCCATCAATGTGATACACCATATTAACAAATTTAAAAGTAAAAACCATATGATCATCTCAATAGATGCCAAAAAAGCTTTGAGCAAAATTCAACACCCATTTATGATAAAAACTCTCCAGAATGTGGGCATAGCGGGAACCTACCTAAACATAATAAAAGCCATATATGACAAACCCACAGCAAACATCATTCTCAATGGTGAAAAACTGAAAGCATTTCCTATATGATCAGGAACAAGACAAGGATGTCCACCCTCGCCACTATCATTCAACATAGCTATGGAAGTCCTAGCCATGGCAATCAGAGAAGAAAAATAAATAAAATGAATACAAATTGGAAAAGAAGATGCAAAACTGTCACTGTTTGCAGATGACATGATACTATACAGAGAGAATCCTAAAGATGCCACCAGAAAACTACTGGAGTTAATCAATGAATTTCACAAAGTTGCAGGATACAAAATTAATGCACAGAAATCTCTTTCATTCCTATACACTAATGATGAAAAATCTGAAAGAGAAATTAAGGAAACCTCCCATTTACCATTGCAACAAAAATAATGAAATACCCAGGAATAAACCTACCTAGGGAGACAAAAGACCTGTATGCAGAAAACTATAAGACACTGATGAAATAAATTAAAGATGATATAAACAGATGGAAAGATATACCATGCTATTGTTTTGGAAGAATTAATATTGTCAAAAGGACTATACTACCCAAAGCAATCTACAGATTCAGTGCAATCCCTATCAAATTACCAATGGCATTTTTTACAGAACTAGAACAAAAATGTTTTAAATTTGTATGGAGACACAAAATACCCCAAATAGCCAAAGCAGTCTTGAGGACAAAAAAAAACAGAGCTGGAGGAATCAGACTCCCTACTTCAGACTATACTACAAAGCTACAGTCATCAAGACAGTATGGTACTGGCACAAGAGCAGAAATATAGAATTTGTCCGTTTCTTCCAGGGTGTCCATTTTATTGACATATAAGAAGTTCATTTTAAAAGTGAAAACTATAACCTATTAAAATTTATACTGACAATTATTTATAATTTCTTAAACTAAAACTATACATACATCAAATAGGGAATATTTGAAACAGGCCTTAAATTTAGGGTGAGGATGTGGACTGCATTTTTAGGCACATTGGAAATAGAAAATTCTGGATCATTAGTTGCACTCATTACTTTAAAGACTACTGAATTTAGAAGTTACAAGTGATAAAAGAGAAACTATTAGGTTAGAAAAAGTTTACAGAAAATGCATTAGCTTCCTATTGCTGCTGTAACAAATAGCTACAGATTTAATGGCTTAAAACAACACAAACTTATTATCTTACAGTTTTGTCAGAAGTCCAACACAAGTCTCACTGGAATAAAATCAAGGTGTTGGTAGGGCTCCTTCCCTTTCTAGAGGTTCTAGGAAACAATCTATTTTCTTGCCTTTTCTAAGTTCTAAACCTGCCCACATTTCTTGGCGCATGGCCCCTTTCCTCCATCTTTATAGCCAGAAATTTTGTATCTCTCTCTGTCTTTCTTCCATAGCCACATCTTCCTTTGTCTGACCTTTTCCTCCACTTTAAGGACCCTTGTGATTATTTTGGATCTAGTCAAATAACCAGGATAAGTTCCTTATTTTATGATCAGCTGGTCAGCAACCTTGATTCCATCTGTAGTCTTAATTTCCTTTTGCTCTGTAACCTAAAATGTTAACAGGTCCTGGGGACTAGGATGAGTGAGACATTATTCCTCCTACTACATCAGTTACACAATAAAATATTGGAGAAGATTGAAGAAGGCCTCTTGAAGGAAATGAGCCTTGAATGGGGATTTGAAGAGAGATTAAAATATGGACAGGATTTATATTAGTACATGAGATTATTGTAATTAATTCCGAGTTACTTCTTTTTAAACCAATAATGTTACGATAGTAGAGAATACTGAATTTATGTTGGACTAAAATCAAGGTGCTAGCATGGCTTCTGGCAGTTCTAGGGGAGAATCCTTTCTATTTGCCTTTCCAGCCTCAAACGACTGCGAGCATTCCTTAGCTCATGCCTCTTCCAGCCATCTTCAAAGCCAACAGTGTGGCATCTTGAAATCTCTGACTCTGACCCTTCTGCCTCCCACTTTCAGTTATAAAGATCTTATGATTGCATTTGCATCCACCCAGATAATTCAGGATCATCTCAAAATCCCTAATTTAATCACATCTGTAAAGTCTCTTTTGCCCTGTAACATATTCACATATTTTAAGGACCAGATGTGCATATCTTTGGGAGGCCTTGCATTATCCACCTATCACTGAAAATAAACAAAGGCAGACTTTACCCAAAGTCTCTCCTTTGGCAGCCTCCAAAGTGGATGTGTCATTTTGTTTTCAACAGTTTGAATATGATATATTTAGGTGCATATTTTCATTTTTATTTATTTTTCTTTCTTTCTTTTGGGCATTTTTCTTTCTTGGTGTTCTCTGAGATTTTTTGATGTGTGGTTTGTTGTGTGTCAGTAATATTGGAAAAGTCTTAGCATTGTTTCTTCAAAAATTTCTTCTGCTCCATTCTTTTTCTTTTTCCTCTGGGATTCCAATTAATTGCATGTTAGATTATTTGATAGTGTCCCTCAACTCATTGTTGCTTGGTATTGTTTTTCTCACTCTTTTGAAATTTGTTTCTATAGACCTATCTTCAAGCTCATTGATTTATTCCTCAGTCATTGTCAAGTCCGCAGGTTAGTCCATTGAAGACATTCTTCATCTCTGTTACAATATTTTTCATTTCTAGCACTTTCTTTCAATTCTTTCTTATAGTTTCCATGTCTCTTCTGAAAACCCGTCTGGTTACATTTTTTTTCACATTTTCTATTAAAGTCTTTAACATATTAATCATAGGTATTTTAAATTCCCTGTCAGTTTCAACTTTTGTGTAATATGTAGGTCTGGTTATAATGCTTTCTTGTCTCATATGAAGGTATTGTTTTCTCTTGTCATTTCTTATGCTTTTTAATTTTTTTGAAACAAAACGTCTTGTGTAGGACAGTAGAAACAGAAGTAAATAATTTTTATTCCTGGAAATGTGCATGTTTTTCTTTTTGCTGAATCTCTATTGCAGGGGTTTGAATTAATCTAATTAAGTGTTGAGCTGGGTTTGAGGTTTGTTGTTGTTATGGTTACTCTCAGTGTACCACAGGCTTTAACTTTTTCTAGTGATACCATCATTTAGGGTGGGGGTTGGCTTGCCAGAGGGATTTTATATGCTGAATCCTTATATATGTTCCACCTTAGCTTTGGAATATCTCTTTCCCAAATTACATGCAACTCCACCCTTCTTTGCCTCATAGTGGTGGTTGAGGGATATTCTCTGATGTCCTGATTAAACTTCAGTCTTATGCTGACAACATGTGCCTGGGTCATGGGGGCATGAATTTTTCAGTGTTCCTGACATGCTAAGGCTATAATTCTAAACCCAGCATGCATTCTGCACACCACCCCAGAGGTCAAGGATTGTGTTTTTCTATTTCCTTTCTTCTAGCTGAAATGGGTTTTCTCCAGGGCCCAAGGGCAACAGTGTATGTTGCCCTTCCCCACTCCTACTCCAGGAACATTAAAGCTTTGCTTCTTAGAGCTAATTGGGAGAAAGTTCTCCATGGAGTTTTTTGCCTCTCTTTAGTGAGTGCTGTGGCCCTTCCCCATTTCTGTATTACAAGGCGGACTTTCCCAAGACTCCTAGTATTTTCAGCACGTCTGTGCACTCCACCTGTTCTTGAAGCTGCAGGGGCTTTCACTCAACAGGCCTCCACTGATTCACCAATCACTTAGCTGAACTCTTAGTGGTTTTGGACTGCATTTTGCTCCAGTAAGTCAGTGCTCTGTCTCTTCCTGCAGGTGCCTGTCTCTCTTTTGACTTTGGTCAATTTGCTGCTCTGCAAATTTAGCATTCTTGTAGGTTCAAGAAAAGTGAGCTTGCTGTTTTTCTGTCTTTGCTTCCTTGCAAGGCTGGGAGTGATGCTCTTTCTAGCTCTATATACTCCTCCTCCACTCCCAGCAGAAACGTAAAGTTGAAATTTGTCATTTTAAAGAAAGAGATCTATGGTGAAAGATGCTGAGAATTTTATGGTCTTTTACAGTGACAGAGTCTATGGCGTAGTTTATTGTCTTAAATCAGATTCATACACAAATGCTTCGGAATCACTTTGAGTGTTTGTAAATATAGTGATCACTGCCCGACCCAAAGTTAGTGAATCAGAAGGTCTGTGAATGGGTCCAAAAACTATGTATTTTGAACAATTTCTCTTATGATTCTAGTGTACTCAGAAGTTTGAGACTCCCTGGTTCAGAGTATAGCTATCCAAATATTTATCAGCCTGTCTTTTTTTCAAATGTCTAGAACTGTTAGCCCTGCCTGATTTTAGTGAGTATAAATGTATTTCTATCCATTAAATTTATTCTTGATGGGGACACTATTTGCTTACCATAGAGTCACCTGTGACTAAGTGTCTGACATATAGTAAGTACTCAACAGATGACTATTGAAAAAAAAAAGATTGAATACTTGATTAGTTTGTTGTTAAAGCATATCCAGAGTAGTGTAAAACATAAATACTACTTCTTTTAGGGTTATATAAGATGTACTTTTTAAGAATAGAAAGATAGAAATGGAATTTTGTTCTCAAAAAAATCTCTGTAAGAGCTAAGCATCATGAAAATTTTACTAAATCATTTGAGAAGTCAGGGTTTCCTGGTTGGGGACTCAGACATTTTACTATAAAAGCAAAAGGAGTTCCTTTGGTTTAATTATTTTAAGTATTTATTGAAAGTAAATTGCCGAACTGAAACTAGGTAGATTACTTTTACTTTGGAATTTCAGAAGATGCAAGTAGATAATTTTTCACCACCAATTAAACTTGAAGTCATTACAATAAACAATAATTTCCTGCATGCTTACCTTAACTGATAATTAGAGCAGACTTATCTCACACAATACTCGCCTGATCATATCAATACACAGAATGTTCTCATATACTTGTGCCTCATTGCTTCACTCACTGAGAGGAATCCTGGATGGGGAAGGATGGAATAGAAGTAGAAACAGTGAAGGCAGCAGTCCTGAACATTTCTTAAGGTATGAACTTCTATGACAAATTGACCTGCTATGTACTCTCTCCTGCTTTACACATATGAGTACAGTTTGTATACAGTTTCAGATTTAAAAGCTCTAAAAATGTGTTGGTACTTTTATATGTATGTGGAGAGGGATCCCTTAGTTTGCTCTCATCTGAATGTTACTAATAATCCTCTCAAAAAAGATTCACTCAGCAAATCACCGGAAAAAAAATGTGTGGTACAGTTTGACAAGTGAAGATGTTTTGTGCCATCATTTCCCCCTATGACCTAGGCAGAAAGGAATGAATTCTTACATTTATATTTCGGTAAAATTAAACATCACAGCACATTTTAGTGTTCTTGATTTGGTTCCACGAAAGGGAAACTATTTATACGTTTCCTTCCTGGTAGAATTGTATAGGTCACTCAGGATGAGGCACACTTATGGAAATTAATGTTGCCCCTCTATCCAGTTGTTGCTTAAATTGCATCACTTGGAATTAGAACATTTTGTCAACTTTTCTTAGGAAAAATTTGTATCTCTGTGCATGAATGACTAGAAAACGCACAGTGATGTTGTAAAGAATATTTTCTGTGTGTGGAAAACAAGAATGACCCTAACTTGAAGAGAACTGGCTTTTGTTTCAGGCAAGGCACAATCCTTTGGTTTAAATTAAAAAAATATATTTATTGAGTCATTTATGGGCCAGACATTTGCACGAGCGTTATTTCTCATTTAGTATTAATAACTATATGAGATAGGTAATATTTATCCCCATTTTTAAAGACGAGGAAACAGAAACCCAGAAAGTTGAGGCAACCTGCCCAAGACCACGCAGCTAAGACATGTTTAATTCTAGAACTATATGTTTTTTTTCATTATGCCATGCTTCATCCTGATAGATAAAAGCACAAACTGTGTTGTTTTCTTCTCTGTATGTAATAGCAGTCATAGAAAAACAGTTTCATAGATGCAAATTCAGTGTGCCAAAACCCTTTCTGGTGGACCTGAGACTTTCTGACACATCCAGCATTTTGTCTCCATGGGAAAACGTAAACTCAGAGAGTAGAATTAGCCACTAATCACAATGTCATCTCTGGAAGAGGACCAAAGTTATATCCACCACAATCAATCAATAGGGACTTTAACTATATTGGAAGGTCAAGTTAAAGCATAGCTGCTACAGTACCCCCATTAAGAAGAATCATCAAGGATGGCCTGGCTAACCAATCTTACAAGAAGATGAAAAAGTAGGTCTATGGAGATTGATTGTACTGTAGTGTCATGTCTCAGGCTGACCAACACAGCTAAGACAAAACACATGGAAAAATAGTACTGAAAATATAGATAGAATTATAATAACCTGCTAAAATCCCTGGCTCTAACATTCTTCTAATTCTTGTAGCTGAGATAACATACCTCTATTATAGTTGAACCATAGATTCTGACTTACCAGGAAGCCTGTAAAACAGCTTGTCATTTACCTTCATAAGGACACTCACTATCCCTCCTAACAAAATTAATCTCAAACCAAGATTCTGCAGAGTTGGAGAATTTCTCTCCAACATCAGTTCTCCAACTCTGCTCTTATCAACAGTGCTGAGAGAGTGCTGAGTGTCCCTGCTGAAGTCATTCTCCATTACTAGGTTGCTTTTATTCCCAGGTATTTCTTCCTATTTCCTGCCTTGTCCCTCTGTATTTTAACTCTGCTTGAACTTTGGATAAATAAAATTAATTTGTGCCTTTCTTTTCTTTAACCTCCTTGGGCTGATAATTCCATTATGGCTCTACTTTTTTCTTTTCAGTCTTTGTACACTAATTCAAAAAGACTCCTGGCTATATTCTAATTTTTACAATTCCCTGCACTTCATTCAACCCTGTACATCCACCTGGATTTCAAGGTCCAATGGGATTTCAGCCCTCCTTATGATAGAAAGAATAATAATTTAGCTCATGAAATTTTACTTATAGCATCTCTCTGTATGACATTTAAAATTATTGTTTTTATATTTTACAAAATCTAATTCACCCTTTTCTGGGGGAAGGTGATATGTTAAAATTTCTCTCACCCAATGATAAATGAAAATAAATATTCACAATGATATTTTACTTTTTGTTAGATTTTTATCTACCATTTTCAGATCTTTCACTTTAAACTTGACTGTTGATTAGTGACAACTCTTCAAAATTACCTGGCTTAACAAACACTTGACCAAAAGCAGAAAATTATTTCATGTACATAAATTTCTTATAAGAGTTTTCTTCACTGATTCCTTGTCTCTCACTACCCAATTAGTAGTATAACTTTGCTTCTGGTACAAGAAGTGTTCAATCTCTCAAACCTACATTTATCATTTGATACCATTGTTTTCTTTGGTATTGACAGAAACAAAAACAGCTTCAAGGTATGCTTTCAGCCACTATCATTATTGCTAATTAGTTTGTTCCCCTTAGACTGCTATTACTTCCAGCATTATCTGCTGATTAAAAAGAGCTTAGAAAATTCACTGCATAATAATATCAAATATGAGTATGGAGCATATCCGGTTTCCCATGTTTAGATATTCTGTAACCTTCATATATTAGTAATACAGATTATAAGCAAGTATTTTGAATTTAAATGATGAAATTGATTATGATATAAGCAATTCAACTGCATTTTGAAAAATAATACAAATCGTATATATTAGAATATCATAAATAATTGAAACAATGGAAATAAGGAGAAGAATAACGAAGATAATTTCCTTTCTGTAAAGTCCTCATTAGACTCTGGTCTGTTCATTTCTACTTATACTGTTCTATGGGAACAACACTTATGCTTAACTTAGTATATATCTATTTTCCCTAAATAGTTCAAAGGTATATAATAATGATAGCTTAAGGGAACTGAGGTTATTCTGTTTTTTAAAATATGGCTTGGTGGTGACCTAATTACATTTTGCAGAATTATGAAATTATGAAAGGATATGAAAATTTTGACAAAGAGTGGTTATCTTGGTTAGTATTCAAAATCTAGGAGAAAGTCTCCAAATAATCAGCCATTGGGTAGTGACATCTGGTGAAAAATGGACTTCCCAACTTGCAGTTCACCTGAACCTCTTCTAGACATTGGAAATCAAATCTGTGAAAAAAGCAAAAAGAAAAACAGAATTTGCATAGCAAATTTAAAAGAGTTTTCCTTGCCTTTTGCGTTTTTGCATATATCACTGTGGCATACATTATCATACTGAAGATAATTCATTGGCACTTACTCTTAAGGTTCTCAAAACTCACAGAATATTCTACAGAAACTCTATTCCCTATTCAGAGGCACTTCCATCATTTCAGTGCAGTGTTTTTGAGAGTATGTACACTGCTGTCAGACAATTTGTATCCCAGGACTTACTCTACCAATTACTAGCTGTGTACTTGGAAATGTTTACTTTCCTGAAAATGAGGTTAATGAGAATATCTATCTCAGAGGGTGGTTGTGATGATTCAATGTGATAAATCATGAAGAGAACATAACACATGGTCTGGTATAGACTAGGGTTTTGTCGTTGTTGCTGCTGTTTTTAAGTTTGTTATTATTACTGGGAAGAGAATGAAGGGTTACAGAAGTAATCCTCTAACTTTCAAAGTGACTGAAAAAGTCCAAAGAGAGGAGCCAGAAACTGACTAGAATATTGTCTGCCTATAAAATATACCGTGGTGTGTGTTAATTAGGGTGCAGGGTATATTTCTAACACCTTTGTTAAAAATAAATTTTATAAGTGAATAAAATACATCACAAGCCTACTGAGTATAGCCAAGGAATATCGTGCATATATATTATTTTTCTCGAATTAAAAATACACAAAGGATAGAGAGAAGATGGCAGAAGAGTAAGAAGCGGAGATTACCTTCCTCCCCACAGATACGCCAGAAATACATCTACACGTGGAACAACTCCTACAGAACACCTACTGAACGCTGGCAGAAGACTTCAGACCTCCCAAAAGGCAAGAAACTCCCCACTTACCTCGGTAGGGCAAATGAGAAAAGAAAAAACAGAGACAGAAGGATAGGGATGGGACCAGTACCAGTGGGAGGGAGCTGTGAATCAGGAAAGGTTTTTACACACACTAGAAGTCCCTTCACGGGAGGAGACTGAGGGTGGCAGAGGGGGAAGCTTCGGAGCCAAGGAAGAGAGCACAGCAACAGGGGCGCGGAGGGCAAAGCGGAGAGATTCCGGCACGGAGGATCACTGCCGACCGGCCCTCACTAGCCCAAGAGGCTTGTCTGCTACCCCGCCGGGGCAGGCGGGGCTGGGAGCTGAGGATCAGGCTTTGGTCGGATCACGACTGGGGTTGGCGGCGTGAACACAGCCTGCAGGGGGTTAGTGCACCACAGCTAGCCAGGAGGGAGTCTGGACCTGCCAAAGAGGCAAGAGACTTTTTCTTCCCTCTTTGTTTCCTGGTGCGCGAGGCAAGGGGATTAAGAGCGCTACTTAAAGGAGCTCCAGAGATGGGCGCAAGCTGTGGCTGACAGCTCGGACCCCAGAGATGGGAATGAGACGCTAAGGCTGCTGCTGCCGCCACCAAGAAGCCTGTGTGCGAGCACAGGTCACTCTCCACACCTCCGCTTCTGGAGCCTGTGCAGCCTGTCAACGCCAGGGTCCCATGATCCAGGGACAATTTCCCCGGGAGAACAAACAGCGCACCTCAGGCTGGTGCAACATCCCACCAGCCTGTGCCGCACTCCATGCCCCTCACTCCCCTCGGCCTGAGTGAGCCAGAGCCCACGAGTCACCTGCTCCTTTAACCCCGTCCTGTCTGAGCAAAGAAGAGACGCCCTCCAGGGACCTACACACACAGGCGGGGCCAGATCCAAAGCTGAGCCCTGGGAGCTGTGCAAACAAAGAAGAGAAAGGGAAATCTCTCCCCCAGCAGCCGCAGGAGCAGTGGATTAAATCTCCACAATCAACTTGATACACCCTGCATCTGTGGAATAAATGAATAGAAAACGAATTATCCCAAAGTGAGGAGGTGGACATTGAGAGCAAGATTTATTTTTTTCTCCCCTTTTCCTCTTTTTATGAGTGTGTATGTGTATTCTTTTGTATGAGATATTGTCTGTATAGCTTTGATTTCACCATTTGTCCTAGGGTTCTATCTTTCCGGGGTTTTTTGTTTGTTTGTTTGTTTTAACTTAAAAAAAAATTCTATCTTAATAATTATTTTTTTATTTTAATAACCTTACTCTATTTTAACTAACATTACTCTATTTTATCCTCTTTCTTTCTTTCTTCATCCCTTCCCTCCTTCCCTCCTTCCTTCCTTCTTTCCTTACTTCCCTCCTTCCCCTTCCCCATTCCTTCCTTCCTACCCTCCTTCCTTCCCTCCTTCCCTCCTTAACTCCTACCCTCCTTCTCTCCTTTCCTCCTTCCCTACTTCATTCCCTCCTTCCCACTTTCAATCCTTCCTTCTCTCTTTCCTCCCTTCCCTCCTTCCCTTCTTTCTTTCTTTCTTCCTTCCTTCCTTCCTTCCTTCCTTCCTTCCTCCCTCCCTCCCTCGCTCCATCCCTCCCTTCCTTCCCTCCTTCCCACCTTCATTCCTGGCTTTCTTCCTTTCTTTCTTTCTTTCTTTCTTTCTTCTTTCTTTCTTTCTTTCTTTCTTTCTTTCTTTCTTTCTTTTTTTTTCTACTATCTCTCCCTTTTATTCTGAGCCATGTGGATGAAAGTCTCTTGGTGCTGCAGCCAGGAGTCAGTGCTGTGCCTCTGAGGTGGGAGAGCCAACTTCAGGACACTGGTGCCCAAGAGACCTACCAACTCCAGATAATATCAAATGGCGAAAATCTCCCAGAGATCTCCAGCTCCACACAAGAACCCAGCTTCACTTAACGACCAGCAACCTATAGTGCTGGACACGCTATGCCAAACAACTAGCAAGACAGGAACACATCCCCACCCATTAGCAGAGAGGTAGCCTAAAATCATAATAAGTCCACAGACACCCGAAAACACACCACTAGAGGTGGACTTGCCCACCAGAAAGACAAGATCCAGCCTCATCCATCAGAACACAGGCACTAGTCCCCTCCACCAGGAAGCCGACACAATCCACTGAACCAACTTTAGCTACTGAGAACAGACACCAAAAACAGTGGGAACAAAGAACATGAAGCCTGAAAAAAGGAGACACAAATAGTAAGAGAAGCAAAATGAGAAGACAGAAAAACACACAGCAGATGAAGGAGCAAGATAAAACACCACCAGACCTAACAACTGAAGAGGAAATAGGCAGTCTATCTGAAAAAGAATTCAGAATAATGATAGTAAAGATGATCCAAAACCTTGGAAACAGAATTAACAAGGACCTAGAAGAACTAAAGATGAAACAAACAACAATGAACAACACAATAACTGAAATTAAAAATACTCCAGATGGGATCAATAGCAGAATAACTGAGGCAGAAGAACGGATAAGTGACCTGGAAGATAAAATAGTGGAAATAACTACCTCAGAGCAGAATAAGGGAAAAAGAATGAAAATAACTGAGGACAGTCTCAGAGACCTCTGGGACAACATTAAACACACCAACATTCGTTTTATAGGGTTTCCAGAAGAAGAAGAGAAAAAGAAAGGGACTGAGAAAATATTTGAAGAGATTATAGTTGAAAACTTCCTTAATATGGGAAAGGAAATAGTTAATCAGGTCCAGAAAGCACAGAGAGTCCCATACGGGATAAACCCAAGGAGAAACACGACAAGACACATATTAATCAAACTATCAAAAATTAAATACAAAGAAAACATATTAAAAGCAGCAAAGGGAAAACAACAAGTAACACATAAGGGAATCCCCATAAGGTTAACACCTGATCTTTCAGCAGAAACTCTTTAAGCCAGAAGGGACTGGCAGGACATATTTAAAGTTATGAAGGAGGAAAACCTGCAACCAAGATTACTCTACCCAGCAAGGAACTCATTCAGATTTGATGGAGAAATTAAAACCTTTACAGACAAGCAAAAGCTGAGAGAGTTCAGCACCACCAAACCAGCTTTACAACAAATGCTAAAGGAACTTCTCTAGGAAAGAAACACAAGAGAAGGAAAAGACCTACAATCACAAGCCAAAATGAATTAAGAAAATGGGAATAGGAACATACATATCGATAATTACCTTAAAAGTAAACAGATTAAATGATCCCACCAAGAGACACAGACTGGCTGAATGGATACAAAAAGAAGACCCATATATATGCTGTCTACAAGAGACCCACTTCAGACCTAGAGACACATACAGACTGGAAGTAAGGGGATGGAAAAAGTAAGATATTCCATGCAAATGAAACCAAAAGAAAGATGGAGTAGCAGTTCTCATATGAAACAAAATAGACTTTAAAATAAAGACTATTAGAAGAGACAAAGAAGGACACTACATAATGATCAAGGGGTCGATCCAAGAAGAAGATATAACAATTGTAAATATTTATGCACCTAAACAGGAGCACCTCAATATATTCCATCCAAAAACAACAGAATACATATTTTTCTCAAGTGCTCATGGAACATTCTCCAGCATAGATCATATCTTGGGTCACAAATCAAGCCTTGGTAAATTTAAGAAATTGAAATAGTATCAAATAACTTTTCTGACAACCATGCTACGAGACTAGATATCAATTACAGGAAAAGATCTGTAAAAAATAGAAACACATGGAGGCTAAACAATACACTTCTTAATAACGAAGTGATCACTGAGGAAATCAAAGAGGAAATCAAAAAATACCTAGAAACAAATGACAATGCAGACACGATGACCCAAAACCTATGGGATGGAGCAAAAGCAGTTCTAAGAGGGAAGTTTATAGCAATACAAACCTACCTTAAGAAACAGGTCTTGAATAAACAGCCTAACGTTGCACCTAAAGTAATTACAGAAAAAAGAACAAAAATCCCAAAGTTAGCCAAAGGAAAGAAATCATAAAGATCAGATGAGGAATAAATAAAAAAGAAATGAAGGAAATGATAGCAAAGATCAATAAAACTAAAAGCTGGTTCTTTGAGAAGATAAACAAAATTGATAAACCATTAGCCAGACTCATCAAGAAAAAAAGGGAGAAGACTCAAATAAATAGTATTAGAAATGAAAAAGGAGAGGTAACGACTGACACTGCAGAAATACAAAAGATCATGAGAGATTACTACAATTAACTCTAAGCCAATAAAATGGACAACCTGGAAGAAATGGACACATTCTTAGAAAGTTACAACTTGCCAAGACTGAATCAGGAAGAAGTAGAAAATATGGACATACCAATCACAAGCAGTGAAATTGAAACTGTGATTAAAAATCTTCCAACAAACAAAAGCCCAGGATCAGATGGTTTCACAGGCGAATTCTATCAAACATTTAGAAAAGAGCTAACACCTATCCTTCTCAAACTCGTCCAAAATATAGCAGAGGGAAGAACACTCCCAAACTCATTCTACGAGGCCACCATCACCCTGATACCAAAACCAGACAAGGATGCCACAAAGAAAGAGAACTACAGGCCAATATCACTGATGATCATAAATGCAAAAATCCTCAACAAACTACAAGCAAACATAATCCAACAGCACATTAAACGGATCATACATCACGATCAAGTGGGGTTTATTCCAGGAATGCAAGTATTCTTCAATATACGCAAATCAATCAACGTGGTATACCATATTAACAAATTGAAGGAGAAACACCATATGATCATCTCAATAGATGCAGAGAAAGCTTTTGACAAAATTCAACACCCATATGTGACAAAAACCCTGCAGAAAGTAGGCATAGAGGGAACTTTCCTCAACATAATAAAGTCCATATGTGACAAATCCACAGCCAACATCGTCCAAAATGTTGAAAAACTGAAAGCATTTCCACTAAGATCAGGAACAAGACAAGGTTGCCCACTCTCACCACTCTTATTCAACATAGTTTTGGAAGTTTTAGCCACAGCAATCAGAGAAGAAAAGGAAAAAAGGAATCCAAATCAGAAAAGAAGAAGTAAAGCTGTCACTGTTTGCAGATGACATGATACTATACATAGAGAATCCTAAAGATGCTACCAGAAAACTACTAGACCTAATCAATAAATTTGTAAAGTAGCAGGAAACAAAATTAATGCACAGAAATCTCTGGCATTCCTATACACTAATGATGAAAATTCTGAAAGTGAAATCAAGAAAAAACTCCCATTTACCACTGCAACAAAAAGAATAAAATATCTAAGAATAAACCTTCCTAAGGAGACAAAAGACCTGTATGCAGAGAATTATAAGATACTGATGAAAGAAATTAAAGGTGATACTAATAGATGGAGAGATATACCGTGTTCATTGTGAAAATGACTCTACCACCCAAAGCAATCTACAGATTCAACACAATCCCTATCAAACTACCACTGGCATTTTTCACAGAACTAGGGCAAAAAATTTCACAATTTGTATGGAAACACAAAAACCCTGAATAGCCAAAGCAATCTTGAGAACGAAATCCGGAGTTGGAGGAATCAGGCTCCCTGACTTCAGACTGTACTACAAAGCTACAGTAATCAAGACAGTATGGTACTGGCACAAAAACAGAAATATATATCAATGGAACAGGATAGAAAGCCCAGAGATAAATCCACACACATATGGTCACCTTATCTTTGATAAAGGAGGCAGGAATGTACAGTGGAGAAAGGACAGCCTCTTCAGTAAGTGGTGCTGGGAAAACTGGACAGGTACATGTAAAAGTGTGAGAGTAGAACACTCCCTAAAACCATGCATAAAAATAAGCTTGAAATGGATTAAAGACCTAAATGTAAGGCCAGAAACTATCAAACTCTTAGAGGAAAACATAGGCAGAAAACTCTATGATGTAAATCACAGCAAGATTCTTTTTGACCCACCTCCTACAGAAACGGAAATAAAAGCCAAAATAAACAAATGAGACCTAATGAAACTTCAAAGCTTTTGCACAGCAAAGGAAACCATAAACAAGAACAAAAGACAACCCTCAGAATGGGAGAAAATATTTGCAAATGAAGCAACTGACAAAGGATTAATGTCCAAAATTTACAAGCAGCTCATGCAGCTCAATAATAAGAAAACAAACAACCCAATCCAAAAATAGGCCAAAGACCTAAATAGACATTTCTCTAAAGAAGATATACAGACTGCCAACAAATACATGAAAGAATGCTCAACATCATTAATCATTAGAGAAATGCAAATCAAAACTCCAATGAAATATCATCTCACACTGGTCAGAATGGCCATCATAAAAAAAATCTAGGAACAATAAATGCTGGAGAGGGTGTGGAGAAAAGGGAACATTCTTGCACTGCTGGTGGGAATGTGAATTGGTACAGCCACTATGGAGAACATTATGGAGGTTCCTTAAAAAACTACAAATAGAACTACCATATGACCCAGCAATCCCACTCCTGGGCATATACCCTGAGAAAACCATAATTCAAAATGAGTCATGTACCAAAAGTTTCATTGCAGTTCTATTTACAATAGCCAGGAGATGGAAACAACCTAAGTGTCCATCATTGGATGAATGGATAATGAAGATGTGGCACATATATACAATGCAATTTTACTCAGCCATAAAAATAAACGAAGTTGAGTTATTTGTAGTGAGGTGGATGGACCTAGAGTCTGTCATACAGAGTGAAGTAAGTCAGAAAAAGAAAGACAAATACTGTATGCTCACACATATATATGGAATCTAAGAAAAAAAAAGAAATGTCGTGAAGAACCTAGGGGCAGGACGGGAATAAAGACACAGACCTACTAGAGAATGGGCTTGAGGATATGGGAGTGGGAGGAGTAAGCTGTGACAAAGTGAGAGAGTTCCATGGACATATATACACTACCAAACATAAAATAGATAGCTAGTGGGAAGCAGCCGCATAGCACCAGGAGATAAGCTCGATGTTTTTTGACCACCTGGATGGGTGGGATAGGGAGGCTTAGAGGGAGGGAGATGCAAGAGGGAGGAGATATGGGAATATATGTATATGTATAATTGATTCACTTTGTTATAAAGAAGAAACTAACACCATTGTACAGCAATTATACTCCAATAAAGACGTAAAAAAAAATACACACATACCTCACTCAAACCAGAATTATTGACTTGGCAGTAAAGGTTATTGAAGAGATAGTTATCAGTAACATTTCAGCTCTTTTCAGATTCTACTTCCTCCCTCTTTTATTCAGAGATTGAGTGGGAAAAAAAGTTGCTAAACCAGAATCCTGTGTATAATGATTATGGGCATATCCAAGAGGGCTTTGCAAGAGAGTTAAAGAGGAAAAAGCCGTATTTGGACCCTTATTCAGATGAAAAATGAAAAGTAGATGAGCTACTGAAATAAGTGATTATTTGTCCAATAAGGGAAAAGTTAAAATAATAAGTAAATAAATAAGTGAGTGTTTGCGGCCCACACACAGAGATGAGAGATAGGAAAGAAAAGCATACTAATCAGAAGCCGCTTGGAAGGAATTTTTCTGCCCAATCATAAAAGGAAGGAAGGAAGAAAGAAAGAACAGCCATGTGATTAACAAAGTAAATGGGAATATTAAGCTTGGATCATATTTTTCAAAAAGTAACTATGGATATCCCTGTGGGTATCATATAATGTTCTGATTTTCAGGGTTGCATTGGTAAAGAGAACACATTTAGACAGCACTGTGAAGTGAAATGCTAGAATAATGGTCAAGAACATTAGAAATGCAAAAGACCTATTGCTATCTACATCAATCCTCAAGAATCTGTGAAGGACAGCCCCCTTCTGTATATTCCCTAGTGCTTTGTCCAGCCCGATTTTAAATAACTCCAGCAATAAATTTCTGCCATTTCTTCTGGAAAACTATTCCACTACCTAATTAAATCTCAGAGTTGACAACTTTTCCTGACAATTAGACTAAATTTTGCCGTGTTCAATTTCAAACTGCTATTCCCATATCTATAGCACATGCTTGTATGAGCCCAAGTAACTCCCGTGTTTCCTCAGTGCTTACAGTTCTCAATGTCTTCCCTAAATTTCAGTAGCTTGTTGCAGTGAATTTCTTTATCAAAAATGATCTTTTCAAGATCAGTGACTGTACATGTTTTATTATAGACAAAAAAAACAAATTATTCCTAAAAGCAATGAGATGAGTTAGCAAGTATAGAAGCATGATGTTAACAGGACCTAAAGCCATTAAAGAAATTGAAGCTCAGGATGGAAGCAAATCATGGACCTATTTCTCTCCTTCAGGCCGAGAAGGTCACTCATAAAGCACTCCACCCTTCAAAGAAACAATCCTCCTTTTGTCCTTCTCTGGTATTATTACTTAGTATCCATACATGAACTCTGGCTCTGTACAACTAGGAGAACAGGAGAGGTAACTTGTTCTTAAAGCAGAGGTTTGGGGTTGCCCAGCCCCTTTACCTCCCACATGAGCTCCTTCCAGCTCCCGAGATTTGACAGGGACTAGCAAACAGAGTGTGAAGGTTTTTTTGTTTGTTTGTTTGTTTTTTGTTTTAATTCATTCTTAGGAATCAACTGGGTCTTGAAGTTACCAATGCTAGAACAGAGAGGCATGAGAATCTAGAATTTTAAACATTGTTTACAAATGTATAAAAGATGTATTGATGTTGTATAGTTTTGATTTGTTATTTTCAAAGTAAACTAGTTGTTATATGATTCATCCATGAGTAAGATTTTAGAGATGAGTGAGGGATTACACAGTTCTTAAGTGTAATATTTTGGGTAATTTTTAATCAAATAGGATAATTTCAGAGAAAATATATGCAAATTCCAGACTCATATTAAAGTTAGAATATATAAAACTTCAAAGTGGAAATATTTGTTAAACTCTCAAAGTATGAGAGAATAGTCATGAAAATGATTCTAAAAATTAAGTTGGCTTTGAAATAAAGACATTAGTATTTGACTGATCTTTCCAAAAATTGTGTCATAATTATGTTATTCTCTTGTTAGAGAATGTAAGTTGTTTGAAGAGGAATATTATAATACAGTTATTGCTAGCATTCCAGAAAACTCATTACATTATGATAAGATTTACCTCATGAAATATCTATTTTTATTTATTGTTTTTGCAAAAATATGATGCACAAAAGAGCTAATATACATATCTTGCATAAGAAAGTGATAGTTCTTATCCTCTAGAACTTTACATTGATGACATAGCAAAGTTAGAAACTAAAATGACTAATAAGAAAAATAAAAATTAGAACTCTAAGTCCTCTTAAGGCCCCTAACTAAATATTGCACAATTTTCACTAGATATTTTAAAGATTCAATTATATAAAAAATAAAAAAAAATATGAAACTGGAAAAAAATCTACTAGAGGAATGGGAGAATAATAGACAAAGTAGATTGATGAAAGTGGTAAAAGAGAATACTGAATCTGCAAAGAGTAATAAAAATACAAATATTTTAGCTGACACATAAGAGTTTAGAAGATAATAGCAACAATATTATCTATGTTATTACAGCTCTTCAAGGCAGTGAGGGAAAGTGGATCAGGAACTACTTTTGCTGATAAGAGAAGACTGAAACAGGTTAGAAGTTAAATTGTAGAGGTTTTACTCACTCAGATATTGGCCATAATATTAGTTATATACAAGCTCATTTTACAAATAGAACAGATATTCCCTTTCTTAAAATATGTGAGATGAAAACTATTGCAATTTTTGGCTGGGAGAGAATGAAGCGGTTGTGATTAAAATGTTGAAATTTGTGTCATCTAATATGGAGAGCTGTATGAACATAAAAGAAGCAAAGCAGTATCCTGTGATTTTAGAGGTGACTTTGAGGGGTTATTGGGCTGTCCTTTGAACTTTTGAATGTATTGCATAAGGATTTCTGTAACCTTATGCAAATAAATTTAAAATATTTTAAAGACTTAGAGATTTCAATAAAATACAATTTAATTAAACCTAAAGATGGAAAAGGACAAAACAGGCCTACATATTTAAGGAGAAATGCAAAGAGTTGTATAAGCAATACACAGGTGGTTTTTAAAAATATATCTGTTAGAAAGGGAAATTGGAAGATCTATAAAAAACAGAATTAAGATAGAGGGAAATATATATGTATTACATTAAACTCCTCGAACAGTAGTTCATTAAACAGTAAAACATTATCAAATATATATACAAGGTGAATATCTGTGTAAAACATAAAAATAAGAAAAACTACAGGATTAAGGAGGTGTCAACAATTCATAGAGAACACAATTCACTTTTTTTTGTCAATCTTTAACCCTATTTAAAAAATCTGGGGAGAGCAATTTAAAAATTATTTTTCATATATTTTAGTGCTTATAGTTTTAGACTGAGCATAATATGCATATATGGCATAAGAACAAGAAAGGAGGACTCTTCAATAGTGAAATATTTATTCTACTTGAATGTTTCTAGAGAAGCAACAGATCTTCAAAATATATGAAGCAAAAGCTGCCAGAACTAAAAGGAGAAATAAATAAATTCACAATTATGGTTGGAGACTTCAACAATCCTCTTTCAGTGATAGAACTAATTGGCAGAAAATCAGCAATGATGTAGAAGTGCTGTATAACACATTCAACCAACAGGATCTAGTTGACTTCTATAGAGATCTCTACCAAAAAAAAGAATACACATTCTTCTTAAATGCACATGAAACATTAACGAAGGAAGATTATATTCTGGTTTATAAACTAAACCTTAACAAATTTAAAAGAATTGAAGTAATATGAAGTATGTTCTATGACAAAAATGAAATTAAGCATGACATCAATAACAAAAAGATAACAGCAAAATCTCAAAATACTTAGAAATTAAACAACAAATTTCAACCATTTAGCAACAAACAACTCTCAAGGGAAATTAGAAAATATCTTAAACTGAGCAAAATTTAAGCACAACATGTCAAGATTTGTGGGACATAGCTAAAGCTTTGCTTAGAGATAAAGGTATAAAAGTAAATGGTCATATTAGAACAAGAAGAAAAGTCTAAACCTAAAAATCTAACTTCTTACTTTAGAAGCTAGAAAAAGAGGAGAAAACAAACCCAAAGTGGGCAAAAAGAAGAAAGTGATAAATATAAGAACAAAAATCAATAAAACTGAAACCTGGAAAACAGGAGAAAATCAATGAAAACAAAGCCAATTCTTTGAGAAGATAAATAAAATTGATAAAACATAGCAAAACTGAAAAAAGCAAGAAGACACAAGATACAAGCTTGTAATATTAGGAATTAAAGAATGGATATCAATGCATATACCTAAGGTGTTAAAAGAATAATAAGGGAACATTCTGAGCAACTCTGAGCATAAATTCGACAATTTATATGAAATGAACCATTTCCTCAAAAACTGTAAACCACCTAAATTCATTCAAAATTAAACATATCACATAAATAGTAATATGACTATTAAACATATTGAACTGATAGTTAAAAACCTTCCCCAAAAATCACAAGTTCTAGACAGTTTCACTGACAAACAATATAAAATTTAAAAAGTAACTAACAATTTTACATAATTTCTTCTAAATAATAGAAGAGGAGGAAACATTTTCCAAATCATTTTATGAGGCCAACATTTACTTGATACTAAGACCAGACAGACAGACTGCAAACAAAAGAAACTACAGAAAAATAGCCTTCATGACCATAGATCCATAAACTTTTCTGCTAATATTTTATTTTGAGAACATAACCTGGTTCCATATTCAAGGATCAATCAATGTAGTTTATCTTAGTAACAGATGAAAAAAGAAAACTACATGATCATATTTCCTGATGCAGAAAAAGCACTTGATATATATGTGTGTATATATATATATATATATATATATATATATATATATATATATATATATATATATAAAACATTCAGAAGGGGATTTCCTGAATCTGAACCTGACAAACTATGTCTAGAAGAAAATCTACAACATCACACTTAAAGTTGAAAGGCTGGATGTTTCCTCCTAATATTGGAAATAAGAGAAGGATGACTGCTCCCTTCACTCCCATCATAATGGACATCCTAGGCAGTGTGATAAGGCAAGAAAAAGAAAGAAAAGACATATAGATTAGAAGGAAAAACATAAAACTATCTCTATTTGCAGATGACATGATTGTTTAGATAGAATATCCCAATGAATCTATGAAAATAATCTAGAAATAATAAGTGAGTTTAACAAGGTTGCTGGATATATGGCCAATACACCAAAATCAATTGTATATTTATACACTAGAAATGTATAATTGGAAACTGAAATTTGAAAAAAAAATCCTTTTACAATGGATTGTAGCTTCATGGGTAATTCTCTCTCTCAAGAAAAAAGAAAATATTTAGACACAAATCTAGCAAACATATTCAAGATCTCTATGATGAAAACTACAAATGATGATGAAGAAAATCAAAATCATAAATAAATGAGAAGTATATTATACTCATAGATTTGAAGACTAAGCATAGTAAAGATATCTAGTCTCCCCAGATCATCTATAGAGTTAATGCAATTCCAATCAAAATCTCAGAAAGATAATTTGGAGATAGAAATAGCATGATTCTAAAACATGTGTAAAAAATAAAGGAGCTAAGATATGTAAAACAGTTGGAAAAGAAGAATTAAGTTGCAGGAGTTACACTTCTCAATTTTAAGACTCCAGATTATGTGGTTTTAGGTAAAGGGAAAAAAACATAGATCAATAAAACCAAAACAGTGATTTCATAAATACACCCATATGATATTTGACAAACATAGAAAGGCAAACAAAATTACAAGACTTTAGAACAAAATAGGAAAAAAAAAACCGCTACGTGACCTGGTGTGATTTATTTTTAATCTCACACTTAAACCAGAAAGAAAATATATAAGTATCAAGTAATTATAAATGCAGTGTTTTACAAACATCAATAAATCAATTTTTGAATATAATGGAAATTAGTAACTTCAACACATTCTGGGAAATACTAGAGACAGGTTCTGGCACTGTAAAGAGCTTCTTGTTTTTCCTTGTCCAAAAACAAAAATACTTGAGCATCACAACTGAAACTTGAAAGAAAAATAAATGCTAAGCACAAGAACAGATTTTCAACTCTCTTGCAAATAAATTCTTCTTTCTCTTCTTTTCTGCCTCATGAACAAAATGAAAGGTTAATATTGTCAAAATGTAGACATCTAAAACCAAATAAATCTAAGTGCTTAAATAGTTTTAAAATGTTTTCTCTTCTTGCAATACACTTCTTTTTATTTTTTGTCAACATTGACTTCAAAATTTCCTCAAGCCTTTTAGAGCAGATAATTTATAGAGCAGGATTCATGCAAAGTTCCCTTTCCATCTTCCTTTGAACTCCTATCTTTGATACTGTGTATTAGGAATAGTTCTATATGTGAGACTGCAACTCTGGCATTTACAAAATGTGACAAAATTTATGGCCTTTGGAAGAAAATAGGGCAATTAGACAAATTCAACTGTTCAACTTTATGACCTTATTAGCCATATTTTCTCTACTCTTTTCCATTTTAACAAACAAGTTTTTGTTCACTATCAATGTTATTGCAACTATTTTCAACTATTGAATTGACCTTTCATTTTTTTAACATCAGTAAATCAACCATTAAAGTGCAATGAAAATTTATAACTGCAATTCATTGTAAAACTTACAGAAACAGTCTGGAGAGTATAACACATTATTAATCACAATCACAATCAGAGTTCTCCAGGGCATCATGTCTGCTGAGAACAGAAAGTCACTCCAAAACTTCTGTAGCCCAAAGTTTAAAGATTTCAGATTTCTAGGCTCACAGGAGAAAAAAAAAATCCATGGTTATCATAAGAAGGAAGTACAGGTAAGTAAACGAGCTTTATATTTAGAAAACAATATAAAATTGTATTTCATGATGAATATTTAAGGTTTTTTTAAAAAGCAGTAGATATTTCTGATTTATTAATATGTATTGCCTCTCCAAGGATTCAAATAAAGTACTCACTGCAAATAATAGTAACGATCTAATTTAAAGCAACTAGCTTTTCTCCATATTTTATTGTTTATCTCTTTCAGATCACTTCATTCAATGCCAGAAGTAATTTTTTCCCAATTGTTCATGTCATATTTGGCTTAGACAAGTATACATATGAAGAACACCTTCATTAACTTACACTATCATATTATTATTAATCATGTCCTGTATGGGCAATAGTTTTAAGACCATATTTATTTATTATGTCCAGTATCTAGAGAAAGTATCTGATTATAAATAGTAAGCAAAAACTTGGCTTACAGTGCATTAATATATAAGCATTAAATATATTGCCAGTCTTCAGGAATAGCTCTTGATACTGTCTTGACTCTTATTTGCAACTACCCTCCCAATTTCTGGAAATAACATTAGAAGAGCAATTGTCCTTTGGCATTGTTCCTAAATACCTTATTTACATTGTTTTCTCTTTCACCCCACTCATATCCACTTGCAAAGATGACCTCAAAGCTACAACTTGTTTATGAGTTTTTTAAAAATAATTTACTATATGTAGTATGTGTTAGCCATTGAACTAGACCTTTCATTCACTGTCTCATTGGACATGCACCACACATATTTTATATCATTATTCTAATATTTACAGACAAATAAAATGAATTTCAGCACAGAGTTATTCAGTGGCTGAAGTTTCAAACTCTGATATGTCAGTTTTCAAAATCACTTTATTTTATTTTAGTATGTGACTTCTGAAACATCAGAAGGGCTCCTAGTGGAAACGGGAGAGTATGAAACATATCTTTATATAAAAAACAAACACAATATCTCATTGTTCATTGAGCTATCACGACTGTATTATGTTCATCTCTGCTTAAAGTTGGTTTAGATAAATATTGCGAAGGTGTTCTGTCATGCAGGCATAGTTTAATTTGTATTTTACATGGGGATAAGAGAGGAAATCGAGTTTTTATGGAAATGCCCATTAGTTAATGTGAATGACAGAAAAATATGAAAAGTGGTAATACTTAACAAAAGAGGGGCTTCCCTAATGATGCAGTGGTTGAGAATCCGCCTGACATTGCAGGGGACATGGGTTCGAGCCCTAGTCCCAGAAGATCACACATGCCACAGAGCAACAAAGCCCATGTACCACAACTACTGAGCCTGCACTCTAGAGCCCACGAGCCACAACTACTGAAGCTCGGGTGCCTAGGGCCCATGCTCCACAATTAGAGAAGCAACAGCAATGAGAAGCCAGCACAGTAGCCTCCGCTCGCCACAACTAGAGAAAAGTCTGCACGCAGCAATGAAGACCTAACGCAGCCAAAAATAAATTAATTTAAAAAAATACTTAAAAAAAAGATACTTAAAGTATCTTTCATCACAGGGTTTCCAAACATGAAAAAAAATAAAAAGCATTGAGACTCCCTAGACATTCCCATATGGCAGTACAAGAATTTTGAGTCATACTCTGCATATGTAGGAGCTCTACTATAAAAAATTTAAATGGTCTGGTTGTGACTGATTGAAAATAAAATTAAAAATACACTGATTCCATGTGCACTTTTCTGACCAACAAACAAACAAGGGTCTTTCCCGTCTATTCCTATTTCCAAAGTTGTTATCTCAGATCAAGCTCTGTGAAGACAGTCACAAAAGCCCTCTAACTATTCTCCTTATATTTACAGTCTCCATAATTCAATGCATCCTGCACATCAATAGCAGATACAGCTTTCTAGAGTATTATGATGATTGTATCTTTCTCGTGCTCATGGTCCTTACATGGAATTCTCTTGCCAATAAAATGAAATATTTTTTTCATATATTTTGGACCCCAAAGGAACTTTAGATATCTCTCTCTTTCTCGTTTGGCAGAAAAACTGAAGATGAAGGAGGAAAATTACCTATGTAAGGAATTGATTTTCTAAAGCTGTTTCCAGCATAGTACATGGCCTTTAGTGGTGTCTTGTCACTTAAAAATGAAATAAAAATTATACATTCAAAGTCCTTTCTTAAATAAATCAAACCTACTTTCCCAGTTTTATCGATTACTCTGTTGCTCTGGATTACAACCCTTCATGAATGCACATGGAATTTTCTTGTATAAATTTCCTTGCTTACATATTTCTTACTGTATTCTTAGTCATTGATTATAAAACTATTATCCACTTTTTCAAATTTCAGATTAAACATTACCTTGGTCATCAGATTTGAAAGGCTATTTTATTTATTAATTCTGGTGACAGTTTTTAGCCGCTTAAAGCATAGACCTCTTTCTTGTGTTCACATTCTATCCCTTCTATCTTAATTGTAAGCTTCTTGAAAACAGATTTGGATCCTTGTACACCTATGTTTCCTTTGCAACACCGAACAGAGCACATTGCATATAATAGGTGCGAAATAAATATTTGTAGAATGACTAGGTACGTAAATGATCTACGTAATTACCAAGAACTATCAGGGGTTCTTTCTACTTATTTTATGTGATGCCAAAACATCCACATATTTAGAGCATCTGGATGTTTGGCATCAAATAGTGAAACATATGTATGGTTAAGAGAATTTCCTTACATTTCCTTACATAAAATAGCTAAAGTCTCTCAAATTATACTATCACTTTGGTATGGGTTACAGTATTTTTCATTTGATTGAATAAAGAGCCCCATTTAAGAGAACTATTCAATAAAAAACCCAACAGGAGTTACTTTTCTGAAAACAAAATCAGTTAAATCTAAGTAAAGAACATGGTTGTGTGTGTGTACGTGTGAATATTCTCTTCCTATCTATTGAAAGTTCTGGCACTCATTTCTATGAATATGCACATTTTGTGATATTTTCTTTTTATTGCAATATTCAGATGGATTATGCATCAGCCATCAACAATCTGTTTATGAAAGAGGGAACACTCTGGGAATTGTCAGTAAGATTGTCTTCATATCAGTGCATGCTAATGAACATTTGCTTTTCGATAAAACGGCTGGGGTCGGCAGAAGTAGATACTTGATAATATATTTATTTTACTTTTTAAAAAGAATTTGTACTTACAGGAAATGGCAGAGGGACTAGGTAACCATATTTTATACTACTCTGGGTAAATGTTTGTAGAGGAAAAAAAGCACATAAAAGAAAAAAAAAGAAAGCACTTCAAAAAGGTACCCTAATAATATATAAAATATTACAATATGTTGGAAAAATAAAATGTTAAAAACTTTTCATGTTGCAGAACATAAAATTCTTCTGTAACTCTATTTTTTTAATTTAATTTTTATTTATTTATTTATTTTTGGCTGCTTTGGGTCTTTATTGCTGTGTGTGGGCTTTTCTCTCTAGTTGCGGTGAGCGGGGGCTACTCTTCATTGCGGTGTGCGAGCTTCTCATTGAGGTGGCTTCTCGTTGCGGAACACGGGCTCTAGGCACGTGGGCTCAGTAATTGCAGCATGCAGGCCCCAAGGAGCATGGGCTTCAGTAATTGTGGCGCACAGGCTCAGTAGTTGTGCCTCACGGGCTCTAGGGCACAGGCTCAGTAGTTGTGGCACACTGACTTTGTTGCTCTGCAGCATGTGGGATCTTCCCAGACCAGGGATCAAACCTGTTTCCCCTGCATTGGCTGGCGGATTCTTAACCACTGTGCCACCAGGGAAGTCCCAACTCTATTTATTTAAAATTATATTTTTCCTAACAACTACTTAAACTTTCATGCTGCTACACTTTCTTTAAAATATATTTCTAGTCTTATAATTCTTCTGTAAGAAAATTTACAAGTTGTGCTTACAATGCTGAAATTATAACAAATATTTATCACGGATTTCTGCTTTGGCCCGTATTAATGAGGGAGAGTTTAAAGCAAAGCTACAGAGCTTGAAACCTATCTTATAAGAGAAAAAAATATGTTTTTATCATGTGTGTGTATGTATGTATGCATTTATGTATAAAACTTCCTTGTTTATTTCCTCTGAAACCCCTCTTTGTAAGTGTTGACCTTTATTATTTTGGTCCAAGTGTAGAGTTAATCCATAACAAGCTCTGTGAGGACATTATAATTTGTTTTGAATGGAAAAACTACATGTTAAATACTGACAGATTATATATAGTACAAGATGAAATGGTGACCAAGCTTTGCAGCTATTCTCCATCTCTGGTCACTTTGGAGATAAATACATATAGATATCTCACAGATTTGCTAACATAGTTATTATATAGTATAAACTTTACAAATAAAGTAATTGCTTTCTTAAGACTACAACCTTCTTTTTGCTCTGCTCTCTTAAAAGTCTTCACAAGTGATCAAACCGGTATGGATAAATTTCTCTTTTGGCCCAAGTTGAATTTAATATATATATTTTTATAATTGTTTTTCTGTTGCAGGTTTAAAAGAGTGGTTCTTTGTATTATAAACCTTGGCTGTTTTTGAATCACTGTTGTTCAGAATTTGTGTCTGGCTTCTGGATCTTTGTACTACTCTCCTAGTTACACCTAGGAGAGAAGGTACTGGTATAAGCATGAGAACTGCATTTTGAAAGAAACATATTTCCTGCTTGACTTTCTTTTATAAACCTCAACTTTTAATTTTTTTAATTAAAAAAATTTTAACCTCAATCTCAACATCTATCTGATCCTGGCTTTGGATTTTGTGTTAATTTTATGTTTCCTGGTTCCTGACCCTGGCCTCTTTCTTGGTGTGGTATTAAGATGAGCCCAGAAAGATCTCTCATGCCCTCTTCTGGTCGTCACCCTCACCCTCACCCAAGGTAATCACTTCCTGATTTCTATCACCATATTTTTCCTATGCTTGGCCTTCATATAAGAAGAATCATACAGTATGTATTCCTTTACGTTTGACTTCTTTAACACAGTATAATTATTTTGTATTGTGGTAAAAAGCACATAACATGAGATCTATCTCAATAAATTTTTAAGTGTACCATAGGTTTCCTAACTATATGGACATTGTTCTACAACAGATCTCTAGAACTTTTTCATCTTGCATAAATGAAGCTCTATACTCATTGAATAGCAACTCCCTTTCCTCCCCTCCCTTCAGCCCTTGGCAACCAACACTCTTCTGTATCTACAAGTTTGACTATATTAAATATCTCATATGAATGGAATCATGCAGTACTTGTCCTTGTGTGACTAGCTTATTTCACTTAGCATAATGTCCTCAAGTTTCATCCACTTTGTAGCATTTGACAGGACAAACTTCTTTTTTAAGACTGAATAACATAATATTTATATATATACAGACACACACATACCATCTTTTCTTTATCCATTCATCCACTGATGGACATTTAGGTTGTTTCCATCTCTTGGTTATTGTGAATAATGCTTCAGTGAATGTGGAAATGCAAATATCTTTTTGAGATCTTGTTTGCAATTCTCTTCAATAAATACCCAGAAGGGCAATTGTTGCATCATACAGTAGTTCTAGTATTAACTTTTTGAGGAAACTACACATTGTTTTCCACAGTGGATGCACCATGTTACACTCTCATCAACAGTATATAAGGGTTCCAATTTCTCCACATTCTTGCCAACACTTGTAATTCTGTGTATGTATATATTTTTTAGAGAAATGTCTATTCAAAGTATGCTGTCTTTTTTTTTTTTTTTTGGTATGTGGGCCTCTCACTGTTGTGACCTCTCCCGTTGTGGAGCACAGGCTCCGGATGAGTAGGCCCAGAGGCCATGGCTCACAGGACCAGCCGCTCCATGGCATGTGGGATCTTCCTGGACCGGGGCACGAACCCGTGTCCCCTGCATCAGCAGGCAGACTCTCAACCACTGCGCCACCAGGGAAGCCCTGCTGTCCATTTTTAAATTGAGTTCTGCAATTTTTGTTATTGATTTGTCGTTCTTTATATGTTTTGGATATATTTTGGTACTCTTGTTGAGATCATTTGAATATACATATGTGGATTTATTTCTGTGCTCTCAGTTTTATTCCATTGATCTATGTTTTTCTTTTTATGCCAATACCATACTGCTTTGATTGCTGTAGCTTTGTAACCTAGTTTGAAATCAGGGAGCATGACGCCTCCAGCTTTGTTCTTCTTTCTCAAGATTACTTTGACTATTCAGGCTCTTTTGTGGTTTCATATGAATTTTAGGATTGTTCTATTTCTGTGAAAAATGCCATTAAAGTTTTGATATGGGTTGCACTGAATCTGTATATTGCTTTGGATAGTATGGACATTTTAACAATATTAATTTTCCAATCCATGAGCATGGGATATCTTTCCATTTATTTGTATCTTCTTCAATTTATTTCATTAATGTCTTGTAGTTTTCAATACTTAGGCTTTTCACCTCCTTAGTTAAACTTATTCCTAGTTTTTAAATTCTTTTTGATGCAATTGTAATTGGGATTGTTTTCTTCATTTCTCTTTCTGGTAGTTTATTATTAGTGTAAAAAATGCAACTGATTTTAGCTTATTGATTGTATATCCTGAAACTTTACTGAATTCGTTGGTTAGTTCTAACAGTTTTTATGATGGAGTCTTTAGGATTTTATAAGTATATCATATCATCAACAAACAGGGACAGTTTTACTTCTTTTCCAATTTAGATGCCTATTATTTCTTTTTCTTGCTTAATTGCTCTGGAGAGGACTTCCAATACTATGTTGAGTAAAAGGGGCCAAAGTGAGCATTTTTATTTTGTTCATGGTCTTAGAGGAAAATCTTTCAGTTTTCACCATTGAGTATGTTATTAGCTGTGGACTTGTCATATATGGTCTTTATTATGTTGAGATATGTTTCCTCTATATTCCTTTATTGAGAGGTTTCATCATAAATGGATGTTACATTTTTTCAAATGTTTTTTCTGCATCTATTGAGGTGATCATATGATTTTTATCCTTCATTTTGTCAATGTGGTGTATCATATTGGTAGATTTGCAGATGTAAAACCGTTCTTGCATACCTGGAATAAATCTCACTTCATCATGGTATATGATCCTTTTAAAGTATTTTTGAATTTGGTTTGCCAAAATATTGTTGAGGATTTTTGCATCTAGTTCATCAGGCATACTGGCCTGTTATTTTCTTTTTTGTGTGGTATCCTTTTCGGTTTTGTATCCAGGTAATCTTGGCCTTGTAAAATATGTTTGGAAGTGTTTCCTCTCTTCTAATATTTTTGAGAGAATTTGAGAAAGGCTGGTATTAACTATTAATTGACTGTTTGGTAGAATATACCAGTGAGGTTGTCTGGTCCTGAACTATATCTTTTGGGGGATTTTTGATTATTGGATCAATTCTATGTTTAGTTATCACTGTTTAGATTTTCTATTTCATCATGATTCAGTCTTGTTAGGTTGTATGTTTCTATGAATTTATCCATTGCTTCCAGGTTGTCCAATTTGTTGGTGTATAATTGTTGATAGTAATCTCATGATCCTTTGTATTTCTGTGGTATCAGTTGTAATATCTCTTCCCTTATTTTTTATTTGTTTTCTTTCTCTTTTTTCTTAATTAGTGTAACTATACATTTGACAATTTTGTTTATCTTTTCAAAGAATTAGGTCTTAGTTTCATTGATTTCTTTTTTGTCATTTTAGTCTCCATTTTATTTATGTCAGCTCTAATATTTATTTCCTTCCTTCTACTAAATTTAGGCTTTATTTTTTTCTTCTTTTTCTAACTCCTTGAGATATAAAGTTAGATTGTTTATTTGAGACTTCTCTTATTTCTTGAGGTAGAAACGTATTGCTATGAACTTCCCTCTTAGAACTGCTTTTTCTGCATCCCATAAATTTTGGTACATTATGTTTTCATTTTCATTTGTCACAATGTGTTTTATGATTTCTCTTTGGATTTCTTCTTTGACCCATGTTTTATTAAATAGCATATTATTTAATCTCCACATATTCATGAACTTGTGTAATTAATTTCTAGTTTCATACCATTTCAGTTAGAAGATAGCAACTATCCTCTGAGGTCTCTTGAAAGGATTAGAGTCAGCCTCTCAATGCTTGTTTAATTAGAAGCCTACCACCCCCCCTGATCACAGTCATGATAACTAGCTAATAGGCCTCCTTCATAGAAAGACAGAGGTCTTGGGTCCATTACCTCTTGCTGTGTGCTCAGGATAATAAGTCTCTAAGAACTCTTTCTCCATTGGTTATAGACCTGTGGGACCCATGAGTTTAAGCTCCACTGGCTACCAGAGCCAGATGATATAGAGGAGTCCCCTGGCAGCAGTCAAAAAAATTGGGGCACCAGACAGGAGCATGAGCTCTTTTTTGGGTGACAATTATTGCAGTCTCATGTGACCGGGAACACAAGCTCATCTGCCTTCCAGGAATAAGCAATTTAAAAGAGTCTCCTGGGCAGAAGCTGCAGAAACTGAGGTACCAGTCACATGTAAAGGTTTCCTGATGGGAGATACTGGTGCTCTGGAGCATGGCAAAGGAAGAGGACAAAGATGGCTCCTGCCAATCTCTGTCCTCAAAGAGTGTTCTAGTAGGTTACTAGATGTGTGTGTTAAATTAAATGCCTCACCTCAGTCCAAGGTTTTACTATAAGCACGTTAGCCTCCTTCATTTTAAGTTTGAGTGCAATTGGCTACCTCTAAGGTGGAGCCTGATGTGGGTGAGTCCAAGCATTCAATACCTTTAAGAGGCATTTCTCGGATTGCTACCATCTTGTGGGTCTCAGAACACAAGCCCTGCTGGTTTTCAAAATTAACCGTTTTGGGGAGTCATCTCTCAAGTGCATGTCTTAAAAGTTGGGATGGGAGGGTAGGAGAGATGATGGTGGAAGAGTACGAGGCAGAGATCACCTTCCTCTGGACAGATACACCAGAAATACATCTACACATGGAACAACTCTTACAGAACACCTACTGAACGCTGGCAGAAGACCTCAGACCTCCCAAAATGCAAGAAACTCCCCACGTACATGGGTAAGGCAAAAGAAAAAAGAATAAACAGAGACAAAAGAATAGGGACCGGACCTGCACCAGTGGGAGGGAGCTGTGAAGGAGGAAAGGTATCCACACACTAGAAAGCCCCTTCGCAGGTGGAGACTGCAGGTGGCGGAAGGGGGAATCCTCGGAGCTGTGGAGGAGAGGGCAGCAACAGGAGTGCAGAGGGCAAAGCAGAGAGATTCCTGCACAGGGGCTTGGTGCCGACCAGCACTCACCAGCTCAAGAAGCTTGTCTGCTCACCCGCCGGGGTGGGCAGAGCTGGGAGCTGAGGCTTGGGCTTCAGTCACACCACAGGGAGAGGACTGGGGTTGGTGGCATGAACACAGCCTGAAGGGGTTAATGCACCACAGCTAGCCAGGAGGGAGTCTGCGGAAAAGTCTGGACCTGCCAAAGAGGCAAGAGACTTTTTCTTCACTCTTTGTTTCCTGGTGTGCGAGGGGAGTGGATTAAGAGTGCTGCTTAAAGGAGCTCCAGAGATGAGCGCAAGCCACTGCTAACAATGTGGACCACAGAGACAGGCATGAGACACTAAGGCTGCTGCTGCCACCAACAAGAAGTCTGTGTGTGAGCACACGTCCCTATCCACACCTCCCTTCCGGGGAGCCTGTGCAGCAGGTAAGTGCCAGAGTCCTGGGATCCAGGAACAACTTCCCCGGGAGAACGCTTGGTGTGCCTCAGGCTGGTGCAACGTAATGCTGGGCTCTGTTTCCACAGACTCACCCTGCACTCCGGGTCCCTCACGCCTCCCAAGCCTGAGTGAGCCAGAGCCCCCGAGTCAGCTGCTCCTTTAACCCCGTCCTGTCTGAGCAAAGAAGAGACGCCCTCCAGTGACCTACACGCAGAGGTTGGCCCAATTCCAAAGCTGAGACCCGGGAGCTGTGCGAACAAAGAAGAGAAAGGAAAATCTCTCCCAGCAACCTCAGGAGCAGAGGCTTAAATCCCCACAATCAACTTGATGTACCCTGAATGTGTGGAATACATGAATAGACAACGAATCATCGCAAATTGAGGAGGTGGACTTTGCGAGCAAGATTTATTACTTTTTCCTCTTTCCTCTTTTTTTGAGTGTGTATGTGAATGCTTCTGTATGAGATTTTGTCTGTATTGCTTTGATTTCACCATTTGTCCTAGGGTTCTATCCGTCAGTTTTTTATTTCTTTAAAAAAATTATCATAATTATTTATTATTTTAATAACTTTATTTTATTTTATCTGACTTTATTATATTTTAGACTCTTTCTTTCTTTGTTCCTTTCTTCCTTTCTTCCTTCCTGTCTTCCTTCCTTCCTTTCTTTCTTTCTTTTTTCTTTTTCTTTCTCTCCCTTTTATTCTGAGTCATGTGGATGAAAGCTTCTTGGTGCTCCAGCCAGGAGTCAGTGCTGTGCCTCTGAGGTGGGAGAGCCAACTTCAGGACACTGGTCCACAAGAGACAACCCAGCTCCATGGAATATCAAATGGCAAAAATCTCCGAGAGATCCCCATCTCAACACCAGCACCCAGCTTCACTTAACGACCAGCAAGCTACAGTGCTGCACACTCTATGCCAAACAACTAGCAAGACAGGAACACAACACCACCCATTAGCAGAGAGGCAGCCTAAAATCATACCCAGTCCACAGACACCCCAAAACACACCACCAGACTTGGACCTGCCCACCAGAAAGACAAGATGCAACTTCATCCACCAGAACACAGGCACTAGTCCCCTCGAACAGAAAGCCTACACAACCCACTGAACCAACTTTCACCACTGGGGACAGACACCAAAAACACCTGGAACTACGAACCTGCAGCCTGCAAAAAGGAGACCCCCAAACACAGTAAGATAAGCAAAATGAGAAGAAAGAAAAAACAAAAAAACCAGCAGATGAAGGAGCAAGATAAAAACCCATCATACCTAACAAATTAAGAGGAAATAGGCAATCTACATGAAAAAGAATTCAGAATAATGATAGTAAAGATGACCCAAAATCCTGGAAATAGAATAGAAAAAATGCAAGAGACATTTAACAAAGACCTGGAAGAACTAAAGATGAAACAAGCAATAATGAACAACACTATAAATGAAATTAAAAATACTCTAGATGGGATAAATAACAGAATAACTGAGGCAGAAGAATGGATGAGTGACCTGGAAGATAAAAGAGTGGAAATAACTACTGCAGAGAAGAAAAAAGAAAAAAGAATGAAAATAAATGAGGTACAGTGCTTTGTGATCACCTGGATGGGTAGGATGGGGAGGGTGGGAGAGAGGGAGATGCAAGAGGGAGGAGATATGGGAACATATGTATATGTATAATTGATTCACTTTGTTATAAAGCAGAAACTAACACCACTGTAAAGCAATTATACTCCAATAAAGATGTTTAAAAAAAAAAAAAGAAGTGAGGTAAGTCTCAGAGAATTCTGGGACAACATTAAACGCACCAACATTAGAATTATAGGGGTTCCAGAAAAGAAGAGGAAAAGAAAGGGACTGAGAAAATATTTTTAGAGATCATAGTTGAAACCTTCCTTAATAAGGGAAAGGAAACAGTTAATCAAGCACAAGAAGCACAGAAAGTCCCATACAAGATAAATCCAAGGAGAAACATGCCAAGACACATATTACTCAAACTATCAAAAATTAAATGTAAAGGAAATATAATAAAAGCAGCAAGGGGAAAAAAAAATAACACACAAGTGGATCCCCATATGGTTAACAGCTGATCTTTCAGCAGAAACGCCTCAAGCCAGAAGGCAGGACATAGGTAAAGTGATGAAGGAGAAAAACCTACAACCAAGATTACTCTACCCAGCAAGAATCACATTCAGATTTGATGGAGAAATTAAAACCTTTACAGACAAGCAAAAGCTGAGAGATTTCAGCACCACCAAACACAGCTTTACAACAAATGCTAAAGGAACTTCTCTAGGCAAGAAACACAAGAGAAGGAAAAGAACTAAAATAACAAACCAAAAACAATTAAGAAAATGGTAATAGGAACATACATATAGATAATTACCTCAAATGTAAATGGATTAAATGCTTCCACCAAAAGACACAGACTGGCTGAATGGATACAAAAACAAGACCCATGTATATGCTGTCTATCATAGACCCACTTCAGACCTAGAGACACATACAGACTGAAGGTAAGGGGATGAAAAAAGATATTCCATGCCAATGGAAACCAAAAGAAAGCTGGAGTTGCAATTCTCATATCAGACAAAATAGACATTATAATAAAGACTTTTAGAAGAGACAAAGAAGGACACTACATAATGATCAAGGGATCGATCCAAGAAGAAGATATAACAATTGTACATATTTATGCACCCAAAACAGGAGCATCTCAATATATAAGGCAAATGCTAACAGCTATAAAGGGGGAAATCGACAGTAACACATTTACAGTAGTGGACTTTAACACCCCCACTTACACCATTGGACAGATCATCCAAAATGAAAATAATTAAGGAAACACAAGCTTTAAATGATACATTAAACAAGATGGACTTAATTGATATTTATAGGACATTCCATCCAAAAACAACAGAATACACATTTTTTCTCAAGTGCTCATGGAACATTCTCCAGGATAGATCATATCTTGGGTCACAAAACAAGCCTTGGTAAATTTAAGAAAATTGAAATTTTATCAAGTATCATTTCTGACCACAATGCTATGAGACTAGATATCAATTACAGGAAAAAGTCTGCAAAAAATACAAACACATGGAGGATAAACGATACACTATTTAATAACGAAATGATCACTGAAGAATTCAAAGAGGAAATCAAAATATACCTAGAAACAAATGACAATGCAGACATGATGACCCAAAACTTTTGGGATGCAACAAAAGTACTTCTAAGAGGGAAGTTTATAGCAATACAATCCTACCTTAAGAAACAGGAAATATCTCGAATAAACAACCTAACCTTGCACCTAAAGCAATTAGAGAAAGAAGAACAAAAAAACTCCCAAAGTTAGCAGAAGGAAAGAAATAATAAAGATCAGATCAAAAATAAATGAAAAAGAAATGAAGGAAACGATAGCAAAGATCAATAAAACTAAAAGCTGGTTCTTTAAGAAGAAAAACAAAATTGATAAACCATTAGCCAGCCTCATCAAGAAAAAAAGGTAGAAGACACGAATCAATAGAATTAGAAATGAAAAAGGAGAACTGACACTGCAGAAATACAAAAGATCATGAGAGATTACTACAAGCAACTCTATGCCAATAAAATGGACAACCTGGAAGAAATGGACAAATTCTTAGAAATGCACAACCTGCCAAGACTGATTCAGGAAGAAACAGAAAGTATGAACAGACCAATCACAAGCACTGAAATTGAAACTGGGATTAAAAATCTTCCAACAAACAAAAGCCCAGGGCCAGATGGGTTCACAGGCTAATTCTATCAAACATTTAGAGAAGAACTAAAACCTATCCTTCTCAAACTCTTCTAAACTATAGCAGAGGGAGACACACTCCCAAATTCATTTTACGAGGCCACCATCACCCTGATACCAAAACCACACAAGGATCTCACAAAGAAAGAAAACTACAGGCCAACATCACTGATGAACTTAGATGTAAAAATCCTCAACACAATACTAGCAAACAGAATCCAACAGCACATTAAAAGGATCATACACCATGATCAAGGGGGGTTTATTCCAGGAATGCAAGAATTTTTCAATATAGGCAAATCAATCAGTGTGATACACCATATTAACAAATTGAAGGAGAAAAAACGTAAGATCATCTCAATAGATGCAGACAAAGCTTTCGACAAAATTCAACACTCATTTATGATAAAAACCCTGGGGAAAGTAGGCATAGAGGGAACTTTCCTCAACATAATAAAGGCCATATATGACAAACTCACAGCCAACATCATCCTCAATGGTGAAAAACTGAAAGCATTTCCAGTAATATCAGGAACAAGACCAGGTTGCCCACTCTCACCACTCTTATTCAACATAGTTTTAGAAGTTTTAGCCACAGCAATCAGAAAAGAAATAAAAGGAATCCAAATCAGAAAAGAAGTAAAGCTGTCACTGTTTGCAAATGTCATGATACTATACATAGAGAACCCTAAAGATGCTATCAGAAGACTACTAGAACTAATCAATTAATTTGGTAAAGTAGCAGGGTATGAAATTAATGCACAGAAATCTCTGGCATTTCTATACACTAATAATGAAAAAGCTGAGAGTGAAATCAAGAAAACACTCACATTTACCATTGAAACAAAAGAATAAAATATCTAGGAATAAACCTACCTAAGGAGACAAAAGACCTGTATGCAGAAAATTATAAGACACTGATGAAAAAAATTAAAGATGATACTAATAGATGGAGAGATATGCCACGTTCTTTGATTGGAAGAATCAACATTGTGAAAATGACTCTACTACACAAAGCAATCTACAGATTTAATGCAATCTCTATCAAACTACCACTGGCACTTTTCACAGAAGTAGAATAAAAAATTTCACAATTTGTATGGAAACACAAAAGACCCCGAATAGCCAAAGCAATCTTGAGAAAGAAAGTTGGAGCTGGAGGAATCAGGCTCCTTGGCTTCAAACTATACTACAAACTACAGTAATCAAGACAGTATGGTACCGGCACAAAAATAGAAATATAGATCAATAGAACAGGATAGAAAGCCCAGAGATAAACCCACACACATATTGTCACCTTATGTTTGATAAAGGAGGCAGGAATGTACAGTGGAGAAAGGACAGCCTCTTCAAAATTGGTGCTGGGAAAACTGGACAGGTGCATGTAAATGTATGAGACTAGAACACTCCCTAACACCATACACAAAAATAAGCTCAAAATTTATTAAAGCCCTAAATGTAAGGCCAGAAACTATCAAACTCCTAGAGGAAAACAGAGGCAGAACACTCTATGACTTAAATCACAGCAAGAGCCTTTTTGACCCGCCTCCTAGAGAAATGGAAATAAAAACAAAAATGAACAAATGGGACCTAATGAAATTTCAAAGCTTTTCCACAGCAAAGGAAACCATAAACAAGACAAAAAGACAACCCTCAGAATGGGAGAAAATATTTGCAAATGAAGCAACTGACAAAAGATTAATCTCCAAATTTACAAGCAGCTCATGCAGCTCAATAACAAAAAAACAAACAACCCAATCCAAAAATAGGCAGAAGACCTAAATAGACATTTCTCCAAAGAAGATATACAGACTGCCAACAAACACATGAAAGAATGCTCAACATCATTAATCATTAGAGAAATGCAAATCAAAACTACAATGAGATATCATCTCACACCGGTCACAGTGGCCATCATCAAAAAATCTAGAAACAATAAATGCTGCAGAGGGTGTGGAGAAAAGGGAACACTCTTGCATTGCTGGTGGGAATGTGAATTGGTACAGCCACTATGGAGAACAGTATGGAGGTTCCTTAA
>RJWK010011466.1:0-41914 GCA_004363435.1 Platanista minor | reverse complement strand
TTTCTTTTTAAAGATATTTATTATTTTTTTTAAATGGCTTTCGCCACATGATTTTCTTATTTATGTATGTATGTATGTATGTATGTATGTATGTATGTATGTATGGCTGTGTTGGGTCTTCGTTTCTGTGCGTGGGCTTTCTCTCGTTGCGGCGAGCTGGGACCACTCTTCACTGCAGTGCGCGGGCCTCTCACTGTTGCGGCCTCTCTTGTTGTGGAGCACAAGCTCCAGACGCGCAGGCTCAGTAGTTGTGGCTCACGGGCCTAGTTGCTCCGCGGCATGTGGCATCTTCCCAGACCAGGGCTCGAACCCGTGTCCCCTGCATTGGCAGGCAGATTCTCAACCACTGCGCCACCAGGGAAGCCCTAACGATTCTTAATGATGTTTGAAACCTTCAGATTGCCAACATCACCCTCATGGTCTTTTCTTAAACATGATAATGCATGTGGAGCATCATAGGTCTTCTGGTGGTCTGTACCCTCCTTAATAGTTCAGCTGATTTTTAAAATTAAAGTGTCTTTGAAATTATGGAAGTTCTGAAATAGAAATGTTATTATGAAGTTTAAATAAATAAATAATGAAGTAGAAATGTTAAATTCTGGCTAAATACTACTGCCTGATGGCCTTAACTCTGGTAAGCGCAAGTATCAAGTATTACAGATGTGTTAGACATAACAGTACCCGATACTTTCTTCCTTACTTAATTAGAAGTATTAAAAGAGAAATGAAAAAGGAACAGGTAACCTCATGTGATTCATTCATGTAGGTCTAAGATCTTTTCAGAATATGTGTTTCAGACTTGGAGAAATACTGTTTTAAACTTGTTAATGTCTCCTGTATCTGGATAGCCTCCCTGCAGAAATAGCATTTAAAATTTTTGAATAGGTTCAGATTCCCTTATCTGGAATTCTTAGGGCCAGATGTGTTTTAAAATTCAGAACTTCAGGATTTTAGAAAGGTAATGATGGTACATATACCATGTATCTTGCTCCTAGTAGGGTCTGGGGTGGCACGTGGTAATCTAACATGATATTTCTGTGGAGAAGCAATGATGGAATAGCTTCAGTGTCAATCCAGGTTTTTCTACCAAATGAGTTTTGAGAGAAATATTGGTTTTCAGAGCTTCTTGGGTTTCAGAACTGGAGGTAAGGGATTGTGGACCTGTAGAACTGGTCTATTTTATAGCAGATCCCTTTTGGATGTCTTGTTTTCAGTTTATTCTGATGTGTTTAGGTGTGTATGATTTAAAAGATTTTAATTTTTCTGATCTTTATTTTAGGTAGATGAAGTTCCTGATGGAGCTGTAAAACCACCCACAAACAAACTACCCATTTTCTTTTTTGGAACTCATGAGACGTAAGTCCTTTTAGCTCTAAAAGCAAATCAGAGTTAATTTAGCACATTCATTGGGCATATAACAGAAAACAAGTAGAGATTAATTCAGAGAGAAAATAATAAAGTAACAGCAGACGTTAAAATCATCTTTGAACTTGGAAAAAAGTCTTCAAGTTTCCTTTTAAAATTTATTTTTATGGTAGAAAAATTAGACACTAGATTTAACTTTTATTGAACTGGATGTCTTTAATCATAAAAGAAAGATGTACATTGATCCTCTCATCAGAAGAATAACTGATGGATGAAAATATGTAAGGAAAGTTTTAACAAGGCATTCAGTATTCATATTTAGTATAATTAGTGCTTTTCATGACAACCTGGCACCCTATTTTAGGCTTTGATTTTAGCCACACAAATGGTATATTGTGGGAAAGGTGAGAAGAAATCTGGATAGTTCCTTCTGTGTGTATTTATATGCTCCTCAGAGCCACTGTTACTGCTCTGCTGCCCCTGGTGGATTTGTGGGCAGAAGACTGATTTGGTGAAGCAAATTAATTTTTCAAAAATTGCAAAAAAAAAAAAAAAAAAAAATTGGCAGTAGAATATGGAACTGTTACTTCTGGGTGCAGAGGATTACTCTAGGGGCTATCTCATTAGTTTTGAAAAATAATATACTCTGTACCTGTATTTTAATAGCCTTACAAGTTGTATATAACCTCACTGATTTTGAACTTTAAGTTTAGAATTTGGAATAATTTTGGTAAAGTAGACTTGTTTACTTGGGATCAGGTGAAACAAAACTGGTGATACTCTAATTAGAATTATGTATTCCTTAGAGTGTGTACAGTGGCAACATTTGGTTTAATGTTGCTTAGCTACTGTATGAACTTTCACATAGTTTTAAGAAATAGCTTTATTAATATGTACTTTACATCATAAAGTTCACTTGTTAAAGTGTATAATTCAGTGGATTTTAGTATATTTATTTCCATAACCATTAGCAGTCACCCTTCATTCCCTCCCCCTCCAGCCCAGGATACCCACTAGTTTACTGTCTGTCTATTTTTGCCAATTCTGGACATTTCATATTAATGATATCATACAATGCCATGTAATTATCCGCTTTAAAATACAATTTTGAGTCCAGAATTGTATTGGCCTTCACCGTAATTACTTTGAGTTGGATCCAGGTATATCCTCTAAATATAAAAATTTAATTTGTAAAAAAAATGATGAGTTTCTGATTCTCTGGGATAATCTACTGTTTAAAACTCTTCCATAAATTTAATCTTTTAATAAAAAACTGTGTACTCTCTATTTGAGTAGGGGTTTTCAAAGTGTGGTACCAGGTCAACCTGCACCCCACATGGGAACAGCACATGGGAACTTCAGATAGTAGGCATGCAAATTCTTGGACCTCACTTGAACCAGAAGCTGAGGTGTGGGGCCCAGCAGTCTGTTCTGACTAGCCTTCCAGATACTTCTGGTGCCTGTGAAATTTGGGAACACTTTATCAGAGTAAAGTGAGTAGACATTCCCTAGAATTTTTATGTACACTTATAGTACCATAGAACACATAGTTAATTTTTATGCTAAATTTAGAAGAATGCTCATCCCTTCCCCAACATTTAAAAATGAGGATTTTTATGTTGTAAATATCTGTGAATTATAAATCAGAACAGACTACACCAAATAATTAAATTTTCATAAGCATTGTTTGGTTAATAACAAAACAGTGGTATTAAGTGGTTAATGAAGACAGTGAATTACTAATATTCAAGAATTAGAATATACTCAGGAAATTAAAGTATAACTTTAAAATTAAGCTAATGGGGCTTCCCTGGTGGCACAGTGGTTAAGAATCTGCCTGCCAATGCAGGGGACACAGGTTCGAGCCCTGGTCTGGGAAGATCCCACATGCCACGGAACAACTAAACTAAGTCCGTGTGCCGTGACTACTGAGCCAGTGCTCCGCAACAAGGGAGGCCACCGCAATGAGAAGCCGGTGCACTGCAGCCAACAGTAGCCCCCTCTCGCCTCAACTAGAGAAAAGCCCGGATGCAGCAACAGAGACCCAGTGCAGCCAAAAATAAAAAATAAATAAATTTTAAAAAAAATTAAGCTAATGATAATAAATTTTCACTTCAAAATGCACTTGTAATTTTTGTGCCGCAGTAATCTCATAAGTACACCATTACCTTTGGAAAGGCAGTGCTGTTGTATCTATTGGTCTGGTGACCTAACTTTTGGGTATTTCAGGTTGATTTTTAGAAACTAGATCTCACTCATTATTTGCCTCCCCCCCCCCTCAAAAGTTGGGAGGGCAGTTATGTGAACCTTTCAGTTTGGAATTTATATAAATGGGAGTTTATTCTAATAGCCTGTAGTTAGGGAGATGGGAAAGGAAGAACATAGAAGAAGAAATGGCAATTTAGAAAAATGTACTTATTCATAACTTATGTATAGATTAAGTTTTTTTATTGTTAATTTGGAGCAGAATCCTTTTGTAATTGCATTCTTTTCCTGACTGGGCAACCATCTGACTTTTCATAGTGTTTTATACCATTCACAGTAAATTCATCCAGCCAAGTTTTGAATATTACATAACAATGAGTCCTTATGTATGCCAAACATGATGGTCTACTAGGTATCTAAAAACTAATATATTCAAAACAGATTCTTAGTAAGTGAGACTGACAAGGATGCAGTGCTTTGCTCGAGGCAAAAATCATGGTGTTATCCTTGATTTCCTATTACAGTGTTTTCCCTTCCTTCCCACATCTAGTCAGTCAGCAAGTCTTGTTCTTTTTTTTTTTTTTTTTTTTTTTTGCTGTACGCGGGCCTCTCACTGTTGTGGCCTCCCCCGTTGCGGACCACAGGCTCAGCGGCCGTGGCTCACGGGCCCGGACCGGGGCACGAACCCAAGTCCCCTGCATCGGCAGGCGCACTCTCAACCACTGCGCCACCAGGGAAGCCCTGTTCTTTTCCTTTAATGTGCATTCTGATCTACTTTTTTCCATCTCTTCTACTAAAGTTCATGCTGCAGTTAGTTTTAGAAATAGTGTCCTACGCCTGTCTTTTTTTTTTTTTAATAAATTTATTTATTTACTTTTGGCTGCATTGGGTCTTCGTTGCTGTTTGCGGGCGTTCTCTAGTTGTGGCGAGCAGGGGCTACTCTTCATTGTGGTGCACGGACTTCTCATTGCAGTGGCTTCTCTCGTTGCGGAGCACAGGCTCTAGGCGCTCAGCCTTCAGTAGTTGTGGCGTGCACGCTTCAGTAGTTGTGGCTCGCGGGCTCTAGAGCACAGGCTCAGTAGTTGTGGTGCACGGGCTTAGTTGCTCTGTGGCACGTGGGATCTTCCCGGACCAGGGCTCGATCCCGTGTCCCCTGCGTTGGCAGGCGGATTCTTAACCACTGCGCCACCAGGGAAACCCCCTAATCCTATCTTGGTCTCAGTTTTCACTCTTCATGTATAGTCAAAGTGAACTTGATATTCCTGTCAGATCATGTCATTTTTCTGTCCAAAACCCATCAATGGCTGCCTTATTACAAACAAAACTCCCAAGTTTTGTCGACAAATGCTGTTTGAGACCCTATATGAACTAGTCTGTGTTTACCTTTCCAACCTCATCACATTTTTTCACTGTTACAGAAATATATTTCATCTTGTCTCAAGTCCTTTAACTGTTTTCTCTTTGTTGGGAAAGGTATGTCTTCTGATTTTCAGTCATTTAGATCTTAGCTCAAATCCTCCTCTTTATGCTTTTTCTCCATTGCACTGATGACTGAAACTTTTTTATTTTCCTTCACCCACAAGTGAAAAGCTTGGAGAGCGGGGACCTTGTCTATCTTGTTTGTCATCATTTGCTTAAGTGCTTGGCACATATTAGCTGTTTAAATAAATGTTTGGTGAGAGATTGACAGCTCTGTGACCTAGGTAAAATCATTTATGGATTATGAATTTGTTGTCCATTAGCTAGCATTTGTATAGTTTTTAAGACAACTGATCGTAAGGCTGTCTTTTAATCCTGCCATGTATCTGCTATATGACCTTGGGCAGGTTACCTCGCCTTGTGTCCTTCTCTTCCTTAACTTGTAAAATGGGAATAATAAAATACTTGACCTCAGAATTTGAGGTGCAAACAAGACACTACATGAAAGATGCTTAGAACAGTGCTTGGCATGTATTAAACACTAAGTATATGTCAGCTATTAATAGTTAAAGGTAATGTTGCATATTATTTTTTCACGACTAATACTTGTGTTTATTGAATGGTTTGCAGTGCAGTTTGAGTTTTGCTGACTAATTACCATTGCTAATTGAAGGAATACTCTCATCTAAGGTCTATTTATTTCTCTAAAGTCAGAAAATTTTAAACGAAGATGGTGTTTTTGCCGCTTTTATCTCCTTAACTGCTCTTGTCTTAATTCAAAGATGTTAGATGCACAGTTCTAGGAACTTTAAAAATATCCATCACAGGCTGTTTCAAAACCTGCCTAATGTACAGTTTTAGGAGTGAAGGTGAATGGGGAGGTACTGCTTGTTGGTCGGTTTTTTGTATAACCTGTCCACAAAAAAGGAATAAAGAAATGAATCATAAGGATAGGATTTTATTTTCTTCTACACTAGTTTTTCTATACAGTTTCTGTACTACAGATATCGCTGTTTGTGTTGGTGAGGGGCTTGTATGGTTTCTCATGAGCCTTATGTAATGAGAGGAACTGTTTTTTCATCCCTATACTGTCAGGTTTATGGCACATAGTAGATGTATCAATTGTCTGTTGCATCATCTATTATGAAATAGTGTGTGCTGTTATAAAATCTAGTTTAAAACAGTATGTTTCCTATTTTGTGATTTAATAATAGAGAAATGAAGCAGCAAGTTAGAATTAATGTTTTAAAAGGTAGAAATTTCTGTATTATAATATGACTTGGCAACAGTTAAATGAGTTTTGACCTTCATGTCTTTAGCTCTGATAAGCATTCGCATCCCATTTTTTATATGAATCTCTGGTTTGCTTTAAAGGAAAGGTTCTAGGTGTGTGATAACTGAGTTTTTGTGAGACATATATGTGTATATGTTCTCGTGGGTATGTACATCGTTTCCAAAAAGTGACTTGAGAGAGAGAACTGCTTTTCTGTTTACTTAACATTCTGTGAAAATTGGGATACACAGGAACACACTTACAGTCTTCAGGCATATGCCACGTAAGAAACACACTTGCAGGCTTTAAGTTGCTTCAGAATTATAACATTAGTACTGTAGTTAATGATTTGCTATTTTCTTAGGACATTTTACATGAGCTTTGATCCTTGTGGGCTTTGACATTGGTATTTGAAATGAGTTCATACATATAGGGATATAACATCAATATTTTATTAGTAGATATTTCAAAGACTATATTACAGTGGTTAAAGGAAACCCTGAAACCTTTTTAAGGGAACATTGTACAGAGTGGAGGCTATGCTGTTGAATAGCTAGATAACCTTGCCTGCGTCAGTTAATCTTTCTGGCCTTCAGTTTTCTAATCTTTAAAAGGAGGATCTTGGTGATCCCTAAGTGTTCCTTTCAGCTCTGGAATTTTGTGGGTAATGTACTTTGAATTAATGTATATCTTTTCATTGTAAAAATTTTTAAAAACAATGTTAAAAGAGTTCTCTACAAAGGAAACGGTCATTTTTACTACTACTTTTTAGAAACAACCCCTAAACCTGTTACTGTTTTAGTATATTTTCTTTGAGATTTATATGTCATTTAAAAATGGAATACTTTGAAGAATGAATCAGAGCCACAGCCACAAAAGGTTGTGACCTTGGGTGCTAGCGCTGGCTGTTTAAAAACTAATCTGAGCCCCGTGCACCAAACCTGTGGGATTGCATCCCTGGGGAGGATTCTTTGTGTGTGTATGTGTTTTCTTCTTCTTTTTTTTAAATTGAAATGTAATTGATATATATTGTGTAAGTTTAAGGTGTGTTGATTTTGATACATTTATATATTGCAATATTACCACCATGATTTTATACATTTATATTTTGCAATATGATTACCTGCCACCATAGCATTAGCTAACATCTCCATCAGGTCCCTTACTTAGTCATTTCTTTTTTTGTGGTGACAACATGGGAGGATTCTTTTTTTATCCACCATAGTTTTTTGAGTCTCATTAAGGAGCTCTGTAGTCTTGAGCATATCATTTGAGCCAACAGTTCTACTTAGAATTTATTAGGAAGATATGTGAAAAGATTGAGCAATACATTATTTACTATAGCTGCATTTTATAACAGAAAATGGTCCGACAATAGGTTAATTTTGGGATAGCTATTCAATGAAATAGTATTTAGCTGTTAAGTAATTGTTGACATGAAAAGATGTTCATTATAATTTGAGAAAGTATTTATGGATGAGTATGTATCATATCCATTAAAATGACATGTTTATATCTATATATGCAACCAACAAGTGGGTGAAAACAGTGGCTATCTGTAGTTGGTAAAATTCTGGATCATTTTTGTTTTCTTTGATGGGATGTGGTATTCACTGAAAAATATTTTAACAGCTTTATTGAGATGTAAATCATATCCCAAACAATTAATCCAGTTAAAACATACAATTCAATGGATCTTAGCATATCCAGAGAGTAGTGTAGACATTAGCACAGTTTTAGAACATCTTCATCACCCCAAAAACAGACCCTGTACGCATTAGCAGATATTTTGCATTTCTCCTTTCTCCCTCCTGTCTTGCCATAGGGAACCACTAATCATTTTGCCTGTTCTGAACATTTCATATAAATTGAACTATACAATATGAGTTCTTTATTTTTTTAACTTAGCATAATGTTTTCAAGGTTCATCTATATTTTGTAGCATGTACTTTGTCTTTACAGTATTGCCAAATATTCCATTGTATTGTTCTATATCCGTTCATCAGTTGATATTTGGATTGTTTCTACTTTGGACAAATATAAATAATGCTGTTATGAACATTTGTGAGCAAGTTTTTGTGTGGACATGTCTTTTCTGTAGGAGTGGAATTCCTGGGTCACATGGTAACTTTGTGTTTAATCTTTTGAGGAATTTCCAGGCTTTTTTTTGTTTGTTTTTTGTTTGTTTTTTTGTTGGCTGTGCTAGCCGCTAGTTGCGGCACATGGGATCTTTAGTTGTGGCATTTGGGATCTAGTTCCCTGACCAAAGGATCAAACCCAGGCCCCCTGCATTGGGAGTGTGGAGTCTTAGCCACTGGACCACCAGGGAAGTCCCTGCAAGACTTTTCAAATCAGCTATGCACCATTTTATATTTCTGTCAGCTATGTGTGAGGATTCTAATTTCTCTACATCTTTGCCAAGACTTGTTATTGTATTTTTTATTACAACTATCCTATTGGGTGTGAAGGTAGTATCTTATTCTGGTTTTGATTTACATTTCACTGATAGCTAATGACACTCAGCATCTTTTCATGTGTGAATATTTTTTTAACCATCTATATATAACATGAATTATTTAGATTTGCAAAGGTCTTCTGTCAGTTGGAAAGGCATAGTTATTTAATTTTTGGTATATTGATAAACATGTAAATTGAAGTATGACTTATGAACATCATAGTAAAATAATAGAAAGTAGTGCTTGAAAACCTGACTGGAGGAGGAGCAGGGAGAGAAGTTTTTTAAAACCTACTCTGCAAAATTAAGAATAAAGGTTAACCAAGTGTAATAAAAATGTATATGTAAAATAAGGTGGTATGAATAAGACCAAATATAAGTGACTACACTATGTGAATAGAATTCTCTATTAAGACCTTTTGATTGGATTAATCCTATTAAACTACCTGTGTCTTATTTTCTGAGACAAGGCTCAAACAAGTCACAGCCAAGTAACAATATAATGTCACAAAGAAAGCAAGAATGGGACCATTGCTGTCTGATAAAAGTAGAATTTAAAGTCAAAGCATGAAGAGGAGAGAAGGATACAGGCATTCCTTAGCTTTGCATAGTTCTGGTATGTTTAAATTTTGGTTACCATGGCTTAGGTAAACAGTGCCAGTCCCCGCAACAATGTTTCAAATTTCACTTTGGAATATTAACTGTAATTGTGTAGACTACAAAATTTGTTGCTAGTTCTTCAGTCCACAAATCAAGATGTAAATAACAGATGCATAGCACGTCACTTAAGTTTTTTGAAGTTTCTTGGTGATTGGTTAGTGTGCATCTGTTTCTCAATTCAAGCATAAATAGCACAATGTGTAGTAGTATTGTCGCCTCTTTGTCTTTCAGTGATATACCCACCCAGGTTACATTTAAAGAAAAAACAAGATGGGGTATTGGCCAACAAAGAAACTGATAATGCCAGAAGTGAAATTTGAATTGAATGTAAATGCAGTTATAGAATAAATAGTCTTGTGAATAATAACCTTGTGAATGTAGATGTGCTGTATATGGGGAGACTAGATACACAGCCAGAGCAGCTTAGGGAAGGCAAGCTTATCAACATAAATGAGGAAAGTGGTTGTAATAAAAAGGATGAAGATGTCTCAGAGGAAGTGACGCCAAGAAAAAGCATTAAAGATATGCCATAACATTGAAAGTACAAAAGACAAAATGTTAGAAACTGATCATATTTAGAAAGGAGTATGACACATTGCCTTAGGCATAGAAAATATGCTTACTCCATGTCATAAGTTATGTGATCAGAAGGGGCAAGCACTGTTCAAACTATTCTTAAGTTTTTTACAAAGACATGAAACACTTTAATCTCAATGTTTCTAATGTTTTAAATTACAGTGTACTAAATAATTAGTTTTACTATATTTAAAATTTCCTTATACACTGTCAGTAATAGTGCATTTAGTGTTTTGAAAATTTTTGAAGGTTTTAGAACAATTGTAATTTTTCCCATTGTTCCATAAGATTGCCTTGCACAGTCATTTTTGTGTTCTCTCATTGTCATACAAAGTGAGGACTGCCTATTTTGGGGAAAGAAAAATCTATATAAGTTGAACTGTCAAACCTTTATATGCTAAATAACATCATGGTAGAATCAGTTTTCTTTCTTGAATACCTTTTTGGTTTAGAATCATATCTAAAAATGACCCATGTTTGAAGTTTTAAGACATTTTTCTGCAATTTTATTAAGTATTTAAGGTCCCTTCCACTTCTTCAAGTTCGTGATGCCACCAGTTTTGAACCCTTTGGGGATTTTGAACTATAAATTAGGGTACTGTCTCGCTTTCTTCTGTATTGCTGTTTAGTATCCAACTTTCTTAGTCTTCCCAGCTTTCAAACCTGTTGATAATGTCCCTTGTCATCTTTAGCCTTATGAGTTATGGGGTTTTAGGAGAGAGAGTTGCTTTGTTCTAACTAGAAGTATGTTTTATTTTTGATGGTGTTTTAACTCGAGTCATCTACTTGGAATTTGAAGCTGATTATGCAGGAGGAATTGCTTTACTGTTTTAACTAAATGTGTTAAATTTTCTAATTTTAGATTATGGGTAGGAATGAATGATGCCTAGTAAAAGTCTGAATTTCTAGATCAAATGAGATAGTGATGATTTAAGTGTGCCTTAACTGATGTGCAGTTAAAATACATGGATACTTTGAGTATTTATAAATTGCAGAATTTAATAAAGCTGACTTTTATATATATGCATTTGATTATATTTAAGTAGAGCCCTAAGTCTCTTTTTATTGAAATTTTATCTTAAAGCCTTTTAAAATATTCTAAACTGGAATGTGAGCTATAGTCATTAGGTCCCTAATTCTTAAAGAATTTCAGCAGATAAGGAATTTGTGATAGATAATTAGTAATTAATAATCTTAAATTGTAGCATATTTAAGAGGAAATGAGTAGTAATTTGATTTTCCTCTTGCTTTGGAGAATACATATATATCAGCCATTATAGCAAAAAACTGATACATTCTCTGCATCTACCTTTATAGGATTGGCAGACTTCTACAGAACTGACTGACACAGGGAGATATATAATGGGGCTGTTCTGGAGATTATATCTAAATATATATGTATATATACACACAAAAAAGTAGTAGTCATCATTCACGGGTTCCATATTTATTAATTTGCCTGCTCACTAAAATGTATTTATAATCCCAAATCAATACCGTTGGCGCCTTCATGGTCACGTCTGTGTGTGAAATGGCAAAAAATTTGAAGAACTTGATGCACACATTCCTAGCTGAGGCTGAACCAAGGCCATGCTTTACCTTGTTTCAGCTCTCATATTGTAAACAAGTGTCCTTTTTGCAGTCTGTGTAGTGCCACAGCTTTTGTATTTTTTTTTTGCTTTTTCTTGGTCATTTTGCCGTTTATAATAGCACCCAAATGTAGAGCTGGAGTGCCATTTAGTGTTCCTAAGTGCAAGAAGCCTGTGCTTTGCCTTATGGAGAAAATAAGTGTTACATAAGCTGTTGGCCGTGAGTTCAGTGTTAATGAATTACCAGTGTATAGGTGTCTTTAAACAGAAACACACATAAAACAATGTTATGTACTGATTGGTTGACAAAAATGTTGTGACCAGAGGAACCTACCCTGTATTTACCCTGGAGCAGTGGTATAGTATTCCTTAATTCAGTGTTCATGGTGACATTATAGAATATAATTACCATGAATACAAGAATTGACTGTAATATATATGTGTGTGTGTGTGTGTGTATATATATATATACACACACACACACATATATGAATGAACAAACCAGTTACAACATCTGATTCCCTCATTGAATAAATAAAAGTCTTAACATACTTATTTTATTCTAAAAATCTACATGTATGTGTATACACATATTAAAACATACATATAATATACCTTATTGACAATGTTTTATGAGTTGTATAATATTCCAAACTTTGTAGTAACTGTATTTAGAATGCATTTAAATGTATAGATGAATGCAGTCTTGTGACATCTTTTTTCATTTTTATGCATTTTTATAGTAAAATCTGTAAAATTATTATAGCAAAATTGACCATTTTACCATTTTTTAAGTGTGCAGTTTAGTGCCATTCAGTACATTGACATTGTTGTGCAATTTGTGTGTTTTTTTTTTAATTAGGATTATGGATCTAGGAGTTTGTGACTGAATTTAATAAAAGCATTTGGAATTAAATATTATTTGTGGCTACACTTAATTTATGTATGATTTGTAATGCATTTTAGATTAAGAATTTTTGATAACTGCGTTCATAGGGTAGTGCTATTTAATCACTTATATTTGAGATTGCTTTACACTCACATTTCCCCCCCCCCCCCTTTTTTAGTGCTTTTTTAGGCCCAAAGGACATATTTCCTTACTCAGAAAATAAGGAAAAGTACGGCAAACCAAATAAACGAAAAGGCTTTAATGAAGGTTTATGGGAGATAGATAACAATCCGAAAGTGAAATTTTCAAGTCAACAGGTGCGTCATATTACATAAAATTTAGTATTACTTGCTCAGTTTTGGAGAATAATCACTATTCTAGCTACAGGAAAATGAATGAAGAACCTTATAAATTTCAGATTAAATTGTTCTTATTTGTGAGGTTGAACCTTGGACTTTTGTATCTAGATAACTGATGCAATTCTTGCCTTCATGGTCAAATAGATCTCAGAAAACTGGGAAACACTCAGTTATTTAAAGCCTGATTGAGAGTTTATTTAATGTATTGAATTTAAAGTCGTATGTACTGTTTCCTTAAATTCAGGTTTAATAACTTGAAGGGTGTGTTTTTTTCTCATTTTAATTTCTAAATCCATAAAATTTTTTAGAATATGAACTTCATGTGGGTTAAATTAAATATGTGACAAAAATACTTATAGCAGTATGCAAATTATACTTATTTTTGGTTTCTAGAAGAGCAAACTTTAAACTTTATTTTTTTTATTTTTATTTTTATTTTTTTTCTCTTTTGTGGTACGCGGGCCCCTTGCTGCCGTGGCCTCTCCCGTTGTGGAGGACAGGCTCCGGACACGCAGGCTCAGTGGCCATGGCTCACGGGCCCAGCCGCTCCGCGGCATGTGGGATCCCCCGAGACCGGGGCACGAACCTGTGTCCCCTGCATCGGCAGGCGGACTCTCAAACACTGCGCCACCAGGGAAGCCCTAAACTTTCTTTTTATTCTGTTCTTTGTGTGTGTGTGTGTGTGTGTTTCTAGACTTGAATTAGTAAAATCTAGGATGAGTATGAGTAAACCTAAAGAAAGAAGGAAATAACACACTGAAAATTTTGCAACTTTTTACCTTTAAATCTATATAATTTTTAGTTCTTTGCATGTACCATGTTTTTTTCTCATGTTTGAGAACTTTTCAGATGCTGTTCTGTCTAGAACATTGAAATCTTTCATTGATGTTCCAGGGCTGTATTAGATGATTCTAAGTGCCATCATTATCCACCCAAAAGTTATTTGTTACAGTATTCATCATATCACATCATAATTGCTTCTGTACTTGTCTTAACTGCCACAGGCTTATTAGTTCCATAAACAAGGAAGTTGTATGTGTCCTGTGGGCTTGGCATTCTTACACGTGTGGAAGGAATAGTTAACCACTAAATGTTTGTTGCACAAGTGTAAGAATGGATGAATGGTTTCCCATCCTTATTGCCTTGGGAGTCCAAGGAGCTGAGTTGATTGTTTCCTGAAAATAACATTTTGTAACTTAACTTGTATCATACATCCTATGATTGTGCTTTCAAGGTCGTTTTCATCCTCCAGATTGCCTAGCATAGTCACTTTATCCTTTGTTCCTATCTGCCTACTTAATCTCCAGGTAGTTTTCACAGTACATACTTGGAATTTTCCATTTCACAGTGAAATTTTTCATTGGTTGTGTGCATGAAACCCAACAATTTTCTGTTCTTAACAAAAGTATGAATGATTATGGTGGTGTGATGTACTCTGTGTTCCCAGCCCAGACATCCCCAGTGGCACATTCCTGTGGTTTGGTGCAAGCGTTGATGCCCAAGCCTATACAAAGAAACAACAAAAAAAATTGGCCATCATAATTTATAAATATTTCTATCATGCTATAAGTAATTTTGGGCACATTTTTACATTTTTTATATACCTTTATAATTTGTGGGTTATCAGCATTGTCTATTTTTACAGAAAAGGAAATGGGTTTACAGTTTAAAGACATGCCAAAGGAAATAGCTAGAAAGGTGCACAGTTTGGATTACAATCCCTTCATCTTGTAGATTGGGAGCTTTACTCTTACCTCCCAATGTATACTGTGTTGCCTCTGGTATTCATCGTTTTGGTTGGTTTTATGAAAATCTAGGGACCCTAGGTTACATGCTTAAGTATCTCTCATATGGGGGTACTTTTAAAATTTAATGATTACTGGACTCTCCCACTCAGTGTCTGTTAAATCAGAATCACTTAAGTTTGGGTCTCAGGAATCTGCATTTTAAATAAACTAAGTTTGAGATATAGATCAATAAGAGTCCTTAAAGTTGTGATACATATTCTTTGTTAATGCTGTTTGTCTTAGAGTACATAGATTAGCTTCTTTATCTAGACTATTTCAATAGTTGAATACAGTGTAGGTCTGTGCTACTCTAAATCACCTTACATTGTATCTTGTTGGGCATTTGCTGGTTAGAACATCAGAATGGTATTCTTTGTGATTGTACTTTTAATTTCTGCCTCACCATTTTATCTGCTGAGATTGTATGCATCAATTGCAGGAATATAGTTCCAGTTAAGACTTTCCTAAATGAAATAGTAGCATTTAAAACTTTTCAAAATTGTGTATATTAAAAGTATCCTGTGCAACAGAAATGAGGGTACTTTTCTAGCTTTCTTATAAACAGGCTTTGATTTTTCACGGGTACAAAATTTTAAAGTTGGTGTAAAATATTATTTTGTGAAACTAATAGACTTGATTGTTCATAGGCATCAACTAAACAATCAAATACATCATCTGATGTTGAAGTTGAAGAAAAAGAAACTAGTGTTTCAAAGGAAGATACTGACCATGAAGAAAAAGCCAGCAACGAGGTGTGTTTAATTTTTCTTTTTTTTTTTTTTTTTTTTTTTGCGGGACACGGGCCTCTCACCGTTGTGGCCTCTCCTGCTGTGGAGCGCAGGCTCAGCGGCCATGGCTCACGGGCCCAGCCGCTCCGTGGCATGTGGGATCCTCCCGGACCGGGGCACGAACCCGTGTCCCCTGCATTGGCAGGCAGACTCTCAACCACTGCGCCACCAGGGAAGCCCTGTTAGGAATATTTTTAAAGTGAGGTATTGTTGGATGGATGTAAGGGAAAGGATATTGAGCTGAATTTTTTAAAACCTAGATTTATTTCCAACTCTGTATTTGATTATCTGAGTGGGGATACTCATTTAGCCTTTCTAGGCTTCATGAAGTTGTTACTTGATCTCCAGAGTCCCGACCACCTCTTAACATTTACAGCCCTATAACTGAGGATTCTACTGTAGAAAGAATGTTTTGTAAATTTAAATAGACAAACCTCCCAGTGTACGAGCAAGTGTGACTTTTATATTTGACCTGACAGAGGAAAGCATTTTTTGTTTTTTTAGGTGAAGATACTGGTTGGTGATTACTTCCACTTTATAATGAATTAATGTTAAGACTTTTAATGTTTATAATTTCAAAGGTCAGAGAAACAAAACAAGTTTCTGTAGTACTTTTAGTGAAACGTGCTTGTGATTTTTAATTTAAGAAATTTTCTTTCAGTCATGGCATAATTATCAGTTTCATCTGTTGTGTGTTTTTCTTTTTTTTTTTAAAGGATGTGCCTAAAGCAGTTGACATAACCACTCCAAAAGCTGCCAGAAGAGGGAGAAAGAGAAAGGTAATTCTACTGCTTAACCACAGAGATCTTAAAAGAATTATTTTAGTTGGAATGAGGGAGTGTAGATAATGAAATGGTACCATTTAATTTAGACTTAGCCCTTCACTCTAAGTCCTTTAATTTTTTTAAAAGATAGGTTATGTTGTTCACTTAACAAAACTATCTGTTTCTTTTCTTAGTGATACAGCACCCTTAAGTTGAATGGTATTCAAAATAAAATGCACCAATTTTCATTCCTTTTAATGATGCTGTCTCAAGTTTTCTCTATAAAATGGATAATATATATACTCATAAGACTGTTGAGAGAATTAAATGAGTTAATACATGTAAAATATTTATAATAAATCCTGGTACATAGTGCTTTGTAAGTGTTGTCCATTATTATGTTGTTATTACTTTACAGCATTGTTGCATGAAATGAGAGTGTGTGACAGTTTAGGACAAAGTATCTCTTAGGCTTTCAATTAGTGTTTCTTCTTCTCTATGTGAAGTTTTGTTCATCACACCTTTTTCTGACCTGTTTATGTCTCAGGCTGTTATTATATGACAAAGCTACAAAGAAAACTTAAGGGTTCAGTCTTTAAAAAAAATTTTTTTTGTAGTATTCTGAGTTCAGTGTCTTATAAGGAAGTAAAATGAAAACAGATAATTACAGTGGCTTTTAATTCCCTGTGGGGTGTGTGTGAAGGGGCTGTGATAACTTTAACAAGATTTTAAAAAATAGGCAGAATTTTAGTCAGGCAGATGAAGGAGGAGGGGAGGAGCATGTGAGGTAATTACAGAGGCATAGAGAAAATTCTGTTTCAAGCATTTCAGGTATTGCATTTCAGTATTATCAGACCATAAAGTTTGAGGGAAACAAGTACAAAAAACCCCAGTGTGTTACCCTGAAGAACTTGAATTTAGAGAAGTGGTGGGAAGCCATTGAATCATTTTAAATTTCAGGTACTTCTCTTTTTAAAGCAGTGTGAATGATGGGGATTGGACTGAAGCAGTGAGAGCAGTTCACTGATAAATTCATTCAGAATTTTGGTACTCACTTTACTGGCCCAGACAGAAAATCAGCAGCGAATAAGGAAGATAAGGTCTCTGTACTTATTCAACTTATATTTTTGTTGAGACAGACAATAAATACATAAAACAAGATAATTAAAATGGGGAGTTATGATTGGGACTTGGTAACTAAATTATGAAAGCCCTTTCTAAAGAGTTACCATGACATTTTTAGTGGTGTAGATGAGAGATAGGATTTTAAGAGCACCTTAGGAGGTAAAGTTAATAGTTGATTGGAAGTGGGTGTGACGTGAGGGGGAGGAATCTAGGATGACTAGATTGTACACTGAGAATGCAGGAGATGTTTAGGGAGCAGAGGCATGAGGAGGAGGATGTGAAACACCTTTGAGAATTAGACTGAAGATACATATTTCTCTGACACCAAAGGGGGAAAAGGTAGAAGTTACAGTTGCAGTCTCTGACATAAAGATAGGATTTAGATAGGTAGTCAAGGGAGAAAGTTTACTGAGAAGAATGCAGAAAACCAGAATCCTGAGCGATTATAATGGCGGTGAAAGGCTGCCTTGTAAAATTATGGCTGAGAATGAACTGTCAGGAGAAAAATCTAAGAGAGGCTATCAAGCTAAACAAGGGAGGAGAGAATTCTAAGAATGAGGGAGTGGTTAGTAGTGTCCTGATGCAGAAGGGGTCCAATAATAATTGACAGTTAGGATCCCCCAGGATACCTTAAGGTCAAACAGTAAGAACAGATGAAGTAGGTAGGTTAAAGAATAAAATGTTTACTGTTGAAATTACACTGTGCTTTTGAAATCTTTGAAGGGGAGGAGAGAGAATGCAGCAACAAGGATTTGCATGGTTAAGGGAGGGTGTTAAAAGTGAAAAAATATAATAGAGGCTTTAACACTTTTTCTTTGTGAAACCAGGAAAGATCAAAGATGTGGAAAGAGTATAAAATTACTGTAAGTTAAGAATAATGCTGGGTGAGAGAAAAGGGAGGACACGTTTGAGGGAATTGACTTGATGGGAAAGACGGACATTTCATCTTTTTTCACATTGAAGGGAAGGGTGGGCAAGACTATTACAAACTTCTAGGGAGACTTGGAAATTAAGGGAATCCCTTCCTGTGGCCTCAGTCTCTACCTTCTCCCTCACCAAATTCAAAGCAAGACTGCATGTGTGGTGTAAGGCAGAAAGAGGATTGAAAGTTTATGCTAGAGGGAGAAGGAAAGGGCATGACAAAAGACAGGGTAAAGGATTAATGGATGGCTTTGAGATCACAAACGAAGTTGCATAAAATGAAGGCATGCTTGTGTACTTTTTCTGCAGCAGGGCTCAGCAGCAGGGAGTAATAGAGCAGGGAAGGTAGAGTTTTATAGCAACTCCGTTGGAGATTTGCAGGACAGGTGCAGCGAAACAAGAATGCAGATGGGTAGTAGTTCCATGAGGTTTTTGAGGGATCGGGGGGCCCTTCATGTAAAGTCATGAAGGGAGTAGAGCTAGAAAGTGGGGTAACAAATGGGGAGAAAATTTGTCAAAGGCTTAGAGGTCTCAGTGAGATAAAGTAAAAAATATATATATATATATTTGAAATAACTTAATAGTCCTTTCTTTAGATAAAATATTTCTTATTCTTTGAGTTAATATTTTCACGAGGAATGGTTTTGACTTGCATGATTCTGCTATAATAGTCAAGAATATACGTCTATGGAAGGGCTGTATTTTTGCTTCGTATAGTGTTAGTTTATTTATGGCATTAGTTATTGATCACCTTGTTACCTCTTATTGGTATCTCCTCAAAAAGATTCATACCTGTAATTCTTATGCGATGTCATGATTTATTTCCAAAAGTTGAAAGTGTAATTGAAGAGGGATTGAAGAGTTCATCAGTTTTAACTGAATTTTGGAGAACTTTTGCACTCTTAACTGCTCACCCTCCTAACTCAATAGAAGAGCTCTCATACAGTCTTGGGTATAAAAACAGATGCCAGGCTCCCTACTCCAGAGCTATCATCAAATCAGGATTGGGGTGGGGGGTGGTAGGTGGTCTGTAAGTTCCTAAAATTAGAAATACAACTTGAGCTAATGTTTCTGAAGCAATTTTTGTAATGTTCCTTCAGAACAATTCAAGGATTACCTTAGATGAGTTTGACTTTTAATAATGCTTTGAATATAAATTATTATATTGCAATTACAAAGGCAAAAATAATGTTTAAAAACTAAGAAATGGATAAATTCTTAGAAGTGGGATTGCTGAGTCAGATTTGCATATTCTGTATTGCTGATATTCATAATGATCAGAAATGTATTACCAGTTTATTGATTTGATCACCATTAATCAATATATGAGTAATCAGATTGTTGATTAAAAGATTAAAAAATATTTTTTATCAGTAAGGTTGGATTATGCAAGTTTTGACATGATGCTTTATTGCCTTTATTTTTATTGAGGTAGTTCAGGCTGAATTCTAAATAATTGGGGGTGGGGGAGCAGCTCATAGTAGTCCTCCCATTCTTCTCTTTGTTCTCTTTGCTATTTATTTTCTCTCTTTTCGATTATGATGTTATGTTTGCATTCCTTTCTAATTGGTGGTTATTAACCTTTGTTGATTAAACTTAAATTGATTAAACTGATTCTCATTTGGGGCTGTTGTCTCATTACCTGGGGCATTATAGTTTGCAAAGTTTCATTGAGATTTCTTTGCAGTAGTAAATCCTTCTTTATGGAAAATAAGAGTAACTCCTAGGGAAGAACAGCAGATGTCTCAGTTCAAAAATAAAACAGGTACATATTAACAAAGTTAAGGAATGGAAAGAAATATCAGCAACTTAATTTCTTGCCTTTTCTAATATCAGCAACTTAATTTCTTGCCTTTTCTAACATTAATTTAGGTTGTACATCATAAGTACGCAATATAAAGTGTTAGCATTTTGAGATACTCAATGAAAGTACATTTATAAGCAATGTGTGGGATATTACAGTGTAATTACATTATACTTTAACATTTTGCATCAAGAATATTCATTTTATTTTTATAAATGACTTTTTTAGGTTGAGAATATCTAAAAAGTGAGTTTTTGTTTCACTAGAATTCTAAATTTGAGGATATCACTCTGATGAGTCAACTGTTGAAAAATAATGAAGATCAATATATGTTATGCTTGTATTTGAACTTGTTATCCCGTAGTGGTACGTTTTTGCCATTGAACTAAATTTGGAATGCCTACTATGTGCTAAATAATAAGTTAATTTAAATCTTTGTGATTCAGGCAGAAAAACAAGTAGAAACCGAGGAGGCAGGAGTAGTGACTACAGCAACAGCATCTGTTAATCTAAAAGTGAGTCCTAAAAGAGGACGACCTGCAGGTAGGATTATTAATGTTTAAATAGCTGGCTTGTGATTAATATTCTAATCCATTAAAGTGTTGTACCTTAGCTACTTTGGAATAAGTGAATAGGTACTTGGTTATGTGTAATATATAAATTTCAAAGGAGATAAACATTAAGGTTTCGCTCTTTGTAATAAAGTATTTAAATGTGAAATAATTGCTTGAGACTTTTTCATTTTCTGTTTTATCCCCATTACATTTTCCTTTAATAGCAGCAAATGAGGCTGTGGTGAGATTTAAAATCCATGAACGATGGGTTTATTTTACTTCTTACTTTAGAAATATTAAGCCTTCCAAATGGAATCATAATGAAAACAAGAGAAAAACAGCATTTGAATAATCAAAGCTATTAAATTATTGCATTCTCTCTTTATTAGGGCCTATACAATATGCAGATGTCTTCAGCACTGCCCATTTAAAGTATTTTCCTAATTTGGCAAATAGGAAATAGTTTGGAAGGATCTGTCTCTAATACAAAGTAAAACAGAATATTAGCCAAGATAGAGCCTTTTTTTTTTTCTACTTCATAACATAGGATTCTTTTTTTTTTTTTGGCTGCGTCTGGTCTTAGTTCGACTGGCAGGCTCTTCAGTGCGGCACACAGGCTTCCCTCTAGTTGTGGCATGTGGGTTTTCTCTCTCTAGCTGTGGCATGCAGGCTCCAGGGCTCGTGGGCTCTCTCGTTGAGGTGTGCTAGCTCAGTAGTTGAGGCATGCAGGTTTAGTTGCCCTGCAGCATTGTGGGACCTTAGTTCCCGGACCGGGGATCGAACCTGCATCCCCTGCATTGGCAGGCAGATTCTTTACCACTGGACCACCAGGGAAGTGAAGTCCCATACATAACATAGGATTCTTAGTGAAACAGGATAAAATGAGTAATACCCAAAAAAAAAAAAATTTTACCTAATTTTTACTTTGGAATTTAATAGTGTAATGGATCACATTAATGGTGTTAGAAAATTCAATTAATTCTGATAACAAATTTTCAAATATGTGAGCATACATGTACAAATAATACTGTAATATGTATATGAATGTTGAATATAAGTGCTGCTATCTACTATAAAGTTGAATTTTGTGACATTCCTATTAAAACAATGAAGGATGTTCTTTTAAGCCCTCAGCCATACTAAGGACAGATTGAAAATACTCTTGATTCACCTCTGTAAATTTTCTGCTAACTCATTTGAACCACTGGAGGATATGATTTTTAAAACCTAAAGTAATTGTTCTCTGTAATAAACTAATATTCTTAGTATATATCACTTGTAACTTTTATATGTGAGATCTACAACTTAACAGGAAAGCTGGTAGTTAACAAAATTTTTTTTCCTGTGAATGTCAGCTACAGAAGTCAAGATTCCAAAACCAAGAGGCAGACCCAAAATGGTAAAACAGCCCTGTCCTTCGGAGAGTGACATGTGAGTATAATTAGTTATGCAGTAAATGAGACATTTCACTTTCAATATGTATAAATTTCTTTGCATTTTTACCAGTTTTATTTACAGGGTGCTATTACTCTTTTGTGCTTCTAAGAATTATGGGCAAAACAGTTGAAAAACAGTTTTCATTATATAAAAAGTTAAAATTGATAGGGAATCAAAAATCTGATATGATTATCATTTCATTAATCTAAGACATTTTCTTGTATATTAGGATATAACTTACTTGGATAATGCAGGGTAAAATTTATAATAGTTCCCTTTGTTTAAGGGAATTTTTAGACAAAGTACTTTTGAAGCAGTTTCCACAAATCTTGCTCCTCCAGAATAATCTTTATTTAAAAAATAATAGCACTTAACATTATTTTTGTAAATTTAAAGTTTTAAAGTATTTTGGAATGATAACTAGTTATTAACAAAATAATCCTTTTTTTTTTTTTTTTTTTTTTTTCTTGCCATCTTTCTTTTCCATTATGGATCTTGTTTGTGTTGGCTTTTCTGGGTAGAAACTTCACCAGCAGGAATGTATATTTAGACAAAGAGGGCAAAACTTTGTAGCTATTGTGTTTAAAGATTTTATAGAAAAGGCTTAAGTGAGTATGTCATTTAAGAATGGATTTACAGCGTTTTGAATGAAAATATTCTATTGGAAATTTCAGTTATAGAAGTGTTGGTACTTTTCAGCCAGTATGTTTAAAGAGTTTTATTTTACTGCCAAACTAGCTGTTTAAATATTCTTGAAAATAGTGGCCAAAAATTACAACATGGTTTTAATTACTATAGTGAAATTATTAGGTACATGCAGGTGAGTTTATGTTTTTAAACATACCAAGTAAATCTCACTCATCTCCTCCCTAAGATGTCTTCTCTAATAAGGGCATCAAGCATCAAGTCTAGGATTTTACGATCAACATAAGGCCTTGATCTAGAGACTTAGGAACTGAAACACAGGTTATCTGCTCCCCTCTCCCTTTTATATATGCACATTGATCTGGGAGGGATAGGGAACCATAATAAATACTCCCAAGGAGAAGATTAAGAGGCACACAGCAGTCATTGTTCCCCAGGAAATATGAAATTCTGTTGGGAAAATATTGTGAGATCTCCCAGTTTTAGATATAAGGAATATTTCCTTGATTAGGTCCATCCCAGTTTTCCCTGAGAGTATCTTCCTAGTCCATTTCTCTCCATGGCTTTTGGCTGATTCTTGGACTGGACAGTATTAACCCTCCTTATTAGCTGATCAGCTTTCTTATTCTGCTTTCACACTTTAGGGAGTTGGGCCCAAGATTCCTTTTTAAATCTCCATTAGTTTCTCTTAATGCAGGTTAGCGTCCCTTTTGGTAGTAATAATACTTTGTTAGCGTGTGTCTGTTTAATTCTAGTCAGCTTCATGTGCCATGGTCTCACTGAATAAGACTTCCCCAGACATGCTTATCTTTTTATACTTAACTAAAAGCACTTTTGAGTTTATAGGTTTTCCTGAAAACCTACTCCCTGGTTTCTTTTTCATAGAACCATTTGTTCATCAGAAGGATCAAGGTATCCCAATTTGAATTCTTAAGGAAAGGCTGGCAACTTACAACCTTGATTGATCTTTGGAAGTGACTTTCAACACTGAAATGCATGGGAATTTTTTTCTCCTTCCTTTGTCGTCCTATTATTTTTTAAACTTACCCTATCAAATTTATGTTAACAATCAACTCAAAATGCCAATATTCTATCTTGAAACCTCTTCACCCAGAGCCACAAGTTCACTGAATAAGTTTTCTCTGCACTTACAGATGACAGTTTTACCCATTGTATAATATAATAGGGTTTCAAATGCAAAGCAAGTGTCAAACGTTTTAGGTTTTGATGATGGACAACAAAATACCAGTAGCTTACAATATTTATTTTTCATTCGTGCTATATGTAGGCTGGGCATTGGCTGTTATAGCTACTCTCAGCTTTGTATCTGGGCAAAAGCTCAGTGGAGTGTAGAGCAAAATTATATAAGTTCTTCTGAAACTTAAGCTCTCCACCATGAGAACAGCGTATATCTGCTAGTGACAGCTTCTTTGCTGTGGGTCCTGAAATGACAAGACAGTGGATAGAGCCCGGAAGAGCTGAAACCATCTCATAATCCTCATGTAGAGTAAAAATATTTGTTATAAGCCACTGAGATATTTTGGGTTGTGTTTGCTATAATTTTTGCTATTAACATGTATTTATTATAATTTTCTTTAGTCTTTTAATGTGTTTCCTATTGTACCTTGACCTATTAAAAAGTGCATTATCACCATGAGGTCTGTTTTTCATGGAAGATGGTAAGGAGGGAGGACCGTTGGGAAAAGACTTAATTGCAGCAATCAGTGACAGTTACATTTATGGGAGTTCTCTGCTTTGACACTGTTTTAAAAACTTTGAAATAATAATCCCATTTCTTAAAAACTTACCGATACACTTTTAAATCTACCTTTAAAAAAGAAAAACAGCTGCATGGTATTCCACTGTGTATTCCACTGTGTATGTATCGTAATTCTTAAAAGTTTATTTCTTGTATGGATACATTTTTTTTAGACATTGTCATCTGTTGTTCTGTACATGTGCAAATGTATTGGTTAGAATACACTGCTAGAAGCAGATTTGCTGGGTTAAAAGGGTATTTTTATTTTTAATACCTGCCTCTCTGCATAGGGCGTTAACATTTTGGGGGAGGCAGTTAGTCAATATCTATTAAGAGCCATGGGAATGCCTTTTATATTTGATTCTCTATTCCCATCTCCACAAAACAATCATTATTAAAATATTTACCCCCTTGTGGAAATATTGAAGAAAGTTAAGTGATTTTACTTGCCTGCTTTTTCTTCCACTGATTAAAAGGATGAAACCTATATAACATTTAAAAATAAACATAGCCAATGGTATTATGTGACAAAAAATTGCTAAAGAAATAAACTGATTCTTTTTTCTTTTCCAATTTAATAATCTTAAGGGTTCAAAGAAGCAGTTGTCTGGTAGGTCAGTGGATTTGGAATTGATATATTGGGCTGTTTGACCTTTTGCACTATCATTTTCTCATTCGTTAAATGGAATGGGTTGGACTAAATGATCTGGGGGTCCCTTCCAGCTTTCAAATCCATTGATGTAATTATATAATATGTGTAAATCTCAATGAAATTCCTTGAACACTTTAATATTAAGGTTAATTGGCCATGTATTTTACCATTATATGCGTCAGTTGGGAGCCTTTTACATTGCAAAGCATATTTCTTTAAATTTTAAAATGATCATATTTCACCATTACACAGTTCGATTCTGCAATTGTATTTTTCCCAGCGTGGCTACTTTTTAAAACATTATTTACTTTTAAAAATATGCAGAATATGAGCTCCATAAAATCTAGGCATCTTACACATCTTATACACTGCTGTTCCCCAAAGTCAAGAATGGTACCATGGCATGAGATAGTACTCAATATTATTTTTAAGTGAATGAGTCACATTACAAAAACATGGAAAACAAAGGGAAAAAAATCACTTTTCTATTACTCTAATGCCACTGTAATTTTTCTATCTTCTAACTTATATTAAAAGGATGTTCTTTTCCCTTTATGATTGGTTGATGATGATACTCCATTATACTTAAAGATATTTAAAATTTGTTTTTAAATAAAAAACAAACTACATGTAGCTTATTGTTACCCAGAGTACTTATTCAATTAACTCAGAGAGGTGGTTGAATGACAAGATTATTTTTCATTGTTGTGCCTGTGAAATAGGGTAACTGAAGAAGACAAAAGTAAGAAAAAGGGGCAAGAGGAAAAACAACCTAAAAAGCAGCTTAAAAAGGATGAAGAGGGCCAGAAGGAAGAAGATAAGCCAAGAAAAGAGCCAGATAAAAAAGAGGGGAAAAAAGAAGTTGAATCAAAAAGGAAAAATTTAGCTAAAACAGGGCTTACATCAACCTCTGATTCTGAAGAGGAAGGGGATGATCAAGAAGGTGAAAAGGTAGAACTTTTGCATATCAAATAAAATATTTGTTCTATTTTTAGTTTCCTATGTAGTTCTTAATCTTTAGGAAAGTTTCAGTATCTTTATGAAAGTCTATAAATGTGATTAAAAGTTAAAATGAAGTTCTTTACCTTTTCTGAATAAACTTGAATTACCTGTGTTAAAAAGCATATTTGAAACTTTATTGTACATCCTAAGTTTATCTTATCTTTTCACAATTACATGGAAATTAAATGTCGCATGCTAAACTTCCAGTAACCCCACCTACCTATTGACAGAAAAGGTAGGAAAGTAGAGAATTAAGCCAGATAGGTTGTGACCAGTGAAGACAGATGTAAAAAGGTACATATACATAGATTTTTATTACTTACCTCAATGAATTTCTTAACACTTCAGGCCTATTTAGGGTACATTTTACTGGTGGTACTTTATTTGAATACAACAGTTGTTTGGGAATTTCATTAAAGCTGTGTGTTCTTTTCTGTATAAAAACACAATTGTGTATAGCCTGGGAAATCTACAGACCCAGGTTGTATAGGTCTTTCATTTATGTTTATCTAATTTATTAGTACTTCAGGAGCCCAAAACTAAATTCGGTTAGGTTGAGCAGGTACTTGTCAGTAAACAGGTACTGAAGTCAGAGTCATAGTACAGAGGCAAATAGCCTGAGGTACTTCATTTTAACCCATCTTAACCAAAGCATATCATTCCTGTAGCAGTGCAGTAAATAGATTATAAATCCCAAAATCATCAAGGGGAAAATTAAATTTAGATAGCAACAACGTGTAATTCTGAGGGTTTATTTTAATTAGTAATTTATTCATCCCTTAAGAAAACTAGTTGCTTCTTTTCTCCCAAGATTGTAATCACAGAAGCATTAGTCACTGACTTGATAACTAAAACCATCCTAATTCTCAAATAAAACAGAAGAGAAAAGGTGGAAGAAACTTTCAGACTGCTCATAGAAGGAATATGCTGAAAGGCCAACATGAGAAAGAAGCAGCAGATAGAAAACGCAAGCAAGAGGAACAAATGGAAACTGAGCAGTAAGTATTTCCTTTTTCTAAATTTCGATTTCTTTTTCTAAACTAGCATGAAATGTTTAAACAATAGAATCTCATTTTCCAGACTTTCTGAAGGCTTTTAAAGAAGTGACTTTTCCAGTGTGTTAGAAAAATGTCCTCAGTATATGATAATCATGTTTCAGGCTTCATTCTTTTCTGAGTAAAGAGGATGAAATTTACTGAGATAATCACCCTGTGAATTATTTTTAATTTAAACTGAAAGTGCAGATAAGGCTTAACTGTTAAGTGGCTTTGAAGAAAATGTCCTTATCCTCTACTATTTTCTTGTATAATATTAAATAGAGAAAGATAATAAATTGGTGGAGAAAGAGTGAAAGAAATACCCATATTTGTCATACCACCAGCAGCCCTCCCCCAGAAGACCAGCAAAAATAACAAAAGCACAGTTGGAAACCCAAGAAGCCAAAAGAAAATTTAAAGGCTGACAGGGTTTGCATTAGATGTGTGCAATATAAATCAAGTTCAAGCTAAGAAGTTTTGATACCTGGAGACAATATACTTACCATGGGGAATTTCTTTCCCCTTTAAGTTTATTCTATAAAATAATTTTATAAGAGGGAGAATAGCAATGCCAATGATGATTAGGCTTCATAATGTTTATTACATTTGTTTTCCTAGTTATCTTTAGACTGTCACTTCTGAGTTCTCTCTCTGAAAAGCCTTTCTTTCTTTGTGAAGCGTCTTGCATTATTCTGACTAAACTTTTTTTGTTGTTTTAGTGAGGAGGTGATTTTAAAAACATGCTCTAGGTCACTAAGACAAACTTAATAAAAAACAGTGAAATTCTTAAAACTATTCTTAAGTAATTTTGTACTTTTTTTATATATAATAAATCTGTAAGCCGAAAAAGTCTTTCTTGATAAGTATAGCGTTTGACCATCTGCTTTCTTAGTTTTTTTTGGAGGATATATAAGCAGTTTTAGCTACTTGAGGGAGTAATTTAAAAATTGATCTAAAGCTCAGAAATGTTACTCCCTTTAATGTTAGACTTTGACCATTTATGTAAATACTAGAGTTATTTTTTGTTACCTATCCCTTCCTGTCCTTTCACTGAAAAGTTGTTGGACTGTTTGTTGCTTTTAACTTTATTGTGCTCCCCAAATTAAGATATAAAATTAGTTGTTGCTTAGTAAATCTAGCCCAACCCTTCTTCAGTATCTCAGAGTTAATCTTTATGTGTTTCAATTTCTTTTTGAATGTCCTCCGAATGTAACTTTCTCAAATTCTAATATTTGTGTTTTCTTTCCTTCTCCTGTTATTACAAAACTTTGTACTTGGACAGTTTTGCTCTGTAAAGCATTTCAGATGCAGCTTGTATGAAATGCATTATGCAAAATAAAGTTTATTGTATTGTATTCCCAGCCAAACAACATGTAATCTACAGTAATAAAAAATATATCTCATTTTGGGCTCAAAGCATTAATCCAGTTACTGAAAAGAGAATACAAGTGGAGCAAACAAGAGATGAAGATCTTGAGACAGACTCATTGGACTGAATTTCCCCCTCCCCCCCCTTGATGGAAGAATGTTCCAGATTCTAAATTGAGGACTTCATTAATGGCATTATTACTGTGTTATGATTGTTAAAAAACATTTCCTGTAAGATACACACTACATACTAAGGTCGGCCATCATTCCTGTTAAAAGTTTTTTACCAAGCTTAAAATGAAGCTTTGTGTTTGAAAGTTATAATAAGCTCAGATGAAGATGGTGGTTGTACATTATTTCATTTAGAAAATATTAAAATTCATTTTGTTTTGAAGCTAGGTGTTAAACTGGAGTAGCTACTATACCCCCAGAGAATGGGGCAGCTGTGCCCTTCCCCTTGACATTCCTTTGTTGTTCAGTTCTTTAGAAGATTAATAATTGTTTTTTAATCCTGAGAGATTAAACAGTAGACTTGTTAAGAAAACAAAAATGAAACTGTAACCAAAATTTTAAAATAAAGTTTTTTTAAAAAAATACCTGATTTTTAGATATTTTTTTGTTCTTGTCTATTTCAATTGGTTTATTATAATAGGGCCTGAACTCCAAGTCAAGGTACTAGAAATTATTAAGAATTCATTTTTAAATGGTTATTTTTGTGATTAACAGTAAAATGGTACCTTTTCATTTGTGAAATGGTATGTAAATGTTAGTGAATGTCATTTAAGTTTGATATATTGGCACAAAAAAAATCCCACTCCATTTTAATCTAGTAGTATTGTAAACAGTCTATTTAACCTTGAAACTTAACTTTGAACCCCTCAAATTATCTACCCTTGGGAGATGTGGGAACACTTAAATCAGTCTATTTTGACGTGCTATTTTAAAACATAACTGTGACGTAGAATTCATCAAACATTTATAGGCATTCTCTTCCCACTATGGCCTGTTTATCCACTGACCCTAAAGTCGGTCTTTTAACACAGTATTGTTGGAACAAAATTTCACCGAGGCAGCCATTAAAATTTATTTGTAATGCCACTGAAAAATTAGATTGTTAGATTACTTTAGCTTGTTAATTTTTACATTTTGAGTTTTTCTTATATTTATACTAATTAATACTAAATATGGCATTACCGAGTTCTAAAAATTATAGTCAATTCCTTGTGATCTAGGCCACTGACTATTTTAAAGAAAAAAATTTTTAACTTTTACATAAGGGATTGTGGGCATTTGGTAACCAGTCACAAAGTTCCAATGTTTTTGAAATATTTGTGTTAACATTTGATAGGCAGAATAAAGATGAAGGAAAGAAGCCAGAAGTTAAGAAAGTGGAGAAGAAGCGAGGTTAGTTATTTCACTTTCTAAGATGTATAAAATTGTATTCTACACAGAAAGGAAGTTTTACAGACACTGAACTGTATAGGTTTTGAAATTGGTCATTTGATGTTCTTATCCTACAAGTACACATTTCAAATCCCTAATGGATTTTATATACCTTGCATTGTTCTTAAGTGTTATCAGTGAATTTGCTAAGGAGTCATGTTTATTATTTTACTGCTCAATATATGATGAAGTCAAATTTTTATAACATTGCCTAAAGCTAGATGTTTTACCATTTCTGACAAATCTGGTTTCAGATGTATTCTTTAGTTTCAGTTAAATGTGTAACGGTGAAGCAGTGCCTTAAGGATTGCAGAAGAGGAGTTATTGGATGCAGACTGCTTTTTTTAGCAACATGCAGCTAGATGATTCTTTGCTTATATGATGAATGTTGGTTTCCTAAATACTAAAAATGGCAGATAACTTCTTAATGATGTAGGCAGATTACAAAGAACATTTTTAAAAATTTACCAAATCTTTCCATTATACTTTGCTTAGATTATACAAAAATACTGGTTTTGGAAAATCTATTTACTGTGTTTCACATTTTAATTTATAGAAACATCAATGGATTCTCGACTTCAAAGGATACATGCTGAAATTAAAAATTCACTCAAAATTGATAATCTTGTAAGTGTTTAATACCTCATTTAAAAGTACAGTGCTGCTTTTATAGCTTCATATTTTCTCACATGATTTTATAGCTTCATATTTTCTCACATGATTTTACAAGTGTGTAAATTTGAGATAACAGACTATTACTGGCTATTTTGTACTGGCTTGTTATTTGAGATTTTAAAAGTAATCTCTAGAAATAGATTATATGGGTTGTGGTAATTAACAGTTATGAAATTACTATTTTGTCATGAAGGATGTGAACAGATGTATTGAGGCCTTGGATGAACTTGCTTCACTTCAGGTCACAATGCAGCAAGCTCAAAAACACACAGAGATGATTACAACACTGAAAAAAGTAAGTGATCTTGAGTCATGTAGATTTTTAAAATTTCCTCATTATCACCACTCCATTAAGTAACATTTAAAAAATTAAGAATTATGAGTATACGTTTTGTTTTCTCAGATACGGCGATTCAAAGTTAGTCAGGTTATCATGGAAAAGTCTACAATGTTGTATAACAAGTTTAAGAACATGTTTTTGGTTGGTGAAGGAGATTCTGTGATCACACAAGTGCTGAATAAATCTCTTGCCGAACAAAGACAGCACGAGGAAGCAAATAAAACCAAAGATCAAGGGAAGAAAGGGCCAAACAAAAAGCTAGAAAAGGAACAAACAGGTATGTGGTAACTGTTCGCTGGAACTACTTTGAAAAAATGGCTTCAATATTTAATCCTGTTAATACCTTATCTATATTAAATGATGAGAAAGTTTCAGAAAGCCCTTAGCAGAACATGATCAGCCTTAGCTTCTGTGTTTCTTTTTCATCCCTAAGTTTTCATCAGGTTTAAATTATTAGTAGTAGTGGTTGCTATTCTCTTTCCATTTAAATTAGGAAACATTTCTAACCTACACAGAAGTCGAGGGAAATGAACTTCCCATGTCCCCATCACTCAGCTTCTGCAATTATCAGTACGCGAGCATTGCTTTTTAATATCCCCATCAAGTTTCTCTGTGACACCCCTGAAGATTATTTGTTAACAAATCATCTGAGCCTTCAGTGAGTCATAGTAGTAACATCAAATATCACTTGACCACAGATCACTATAACAAATTTAACAAAAGTCAAAAAGTTTGAAATACTGTGAGAATTACCAAAATGTGACACAGAGAAGTGGAGTAATCAAATGCTGTTGGGAAAATGGTGCTGATAAACATGCATGATGCAGGATTGCCACAAACGGTGAAATTTGTAAAAAAAAATGCAATATCTACGAAGCACAGCAAAGTGAAGCACAATAAATCGAGGTCTGCCTGTACCATTACCCACTTCCCCCAAAATAAGCAGCTTCCCCAGTTCCACGGTACTAAAACATCTTAGCAGCAGCTGCTTAATGTAGAAAAAAATGTTCCAAAGGAGTTGAATTTTGTTACTTATTAGGAAATGATATAGGTCTCCTTAGAGATTTGTTAATGAAATATTTACAGGGAAGCCCTCATCATTTTGTCATGAGACGAAATCATGTTAATTACTTTGCCACGTTTTGTTAAATACAAAATCTTACTGTGATTCACATTGCTTTTTCTAAGAACTAGAATAAATCATAATGCTCCAAAGAATTGTACCACCCTTTCGTGTTCCTGATAACAGTAACAAATGGAATAATCAGATTAGCAACCTACTTCTTACATGGATAGATACATGTAGTAACCCCATTTCTCATTGTGCCTTGTCTACCCAAAGGATTACAATGTAATTTCAAATAAAATACAGTATTAGAAACTTTGGGACTATGTTTTATTTTTGATTTTGGGTCTTTCGAGACATCTTAAAATATGAGAAGCTCTAACAGTTTTTCCATTGAAATCTTTATAAAGGTTCAAAGACTCTAAATGGAGGATCAGATGCTCAAGACAATAATCAACCACAACATAATGGAGACAGCAATGAAGAAAGCAAAGACAACCACGAGGCCAGCAGTAAGAAAAAGTGAGGACATGTTTTAGTAGGTTGTGATGTATGTTTTAATTTTTAAATCACATTGCTATTCCAAGGTTATTTGTGTAAGGGATTATATTTTCATCACTCACTTCCTGAATTCAGGATTCAAGATGCAAATTAAAATGGCCAAGCCGTAAAGAAACTTTGCTTAAAACTAATATACCACTATTCAAGGGAATAGAGCAAGGCAGGAATCGTGTTTAAAAAAAAAAAAAAAAACAAAAAAAAAAACTATTCCTTGGACTTCTTCCACTGATAGCACCCTTTAATAATGACCCATGTCCATACTTCTTGAATTTTGACAGGATACAGAAATTAGATCTAGAATCATAGGCTGTGTTGTATTATCATACCCACTCTAAAATAACTAGATATGTAACCGTAGTTATCCAAATCTTGGTTTGTCCACTGTACGTTTGAAGGACTTGGAATCAAGCATGCTTTCTGATTTTGAAATTCAGGGAAATCTTGTCCGTGTGTATATTACCCTCTCTTCTTAAGATTTACAATATGTTGGTATCACAGACATAATATTTTCATGTTCTTTAAAGAGAATTCATTTTAAAGCTGGAAATGGTGGGAAAGGGCCTGGGCCATGATGCTTCCCTGAGTTATTTTGCTTGATGTGCATATTACTTTGGGAAGAAGACACAACACAGTAAAAAAAAAGTTTGAACAAAAGATAACAATTAACAATAAGTCACGGAAAAAAATTCTTTTGGTGATTTTAAAAACAAATGACAGATTTAATCTTTTTTCCTCCTGAGGAAAAAAAAAATCCTAATCCCAGTTGTCACACCTTTCTTTCCCCTTTTCTTTAGGCCATCCAGTGAAGAGAGAGAGACTGAAATATCTCTGAAGGATTCTACACTAGATAAACTAGGTTGACATACCTGGAATATAAAGAAAATTTGAGAAGTTTGTAATGGTTTTCATTAGAAATATTTAGACTGCTGAAAGTTTTAAATTTTTATAAGCATAGGTTTTGATGTTTAAAACTTGTTTTGAGGGAGAAATCTCCTTATCTTTGTTTAAAAGTGACTAAACATTGCTAATTGTACTTGTGCAGTATTAACAGCTACATTATACAGTAAATGTGAGGGAAAGTCCATTTTAGGAAATGTTAAACTGCTTTTCCAGACATTGGTTGTAGTATATTTTCAATTAGTGTGTGTATGTTAATGTGTAATTGATAGTAGAAAAAGGTTACATTTTTAAAACTGCTACTTGTATAAACCTTTCCTCTTTTCCCAGATACTGTGGGTTTTGTGCATAGTTTTTACAAATCTTGGATTTACCAGACTGTCTTTTTCATTGTTTGTGGGTTTTGTAGAAGTTAATCATTTTTACCGTAGATAAAATGTTAACGTTACTTCTATACAAGTATTCACTCCCTTCTTTTATCAAAAGTTAATTTTAATCTCAGTCTACATTGTGCTACATTATCCTGCTGCTTTGTAACAATGTGTGGTCTGTATGCCTTTTTGTATGACAATTAGATATCCAACTGACGTTGAACTGTTCTAGGGGGTACAAAACTCATGTTAACTTTTGAAGGTAATTTAGTTTTGTGGCTGGGAATTCAGTGAAGTCACATGAGTTTCCTGCAGCGAGCAGGAGTATATATAGAAATGAATCTGGCTTTAGGGTTCAACCATTTAAGATCCTTTACAGGCACTAGTAGCTGAAACTGAAAACTAAATGATAAAAGTTTATTTTTGAGAAATGTCTCGAGTTTCTGAATTTTTTAAAAAGTCACACATTAAAGAAGTCATTAAGTATTTTTTTAATTGGAAAAAATGCAATCCATAATGCTTCTGCAGTAAAGAAAAGTAAATACTATATAAGGAAACTAACCTATTTGAAAACATGGCTATACCAGAAGGGAATTTTTATTTCTGTGTTACACATGTGACAGGATTGCAAAAAGTGGAAACACAGTAGACAAAAGTAAAGGAGTTGTCTGTATATTCAATGGATATGGACTAAAATCAGAGTGAACCAAGGTTAACACGAAATTTAAGGGTAACTTAACAGCATTTCTAAGATATTTTGAATACTAGGTCAGTTGGTGGTTTGCAGTAGCTTAAAAGACACTTCTCATGTTTAGAAACTGAATATGGGAAAAAGGCTTAATTACCAGTGTTTGCATGTGACATGCATCGTATGCTTTGACCTCTGGGGTAATTGTTTTCATCTATAGATGAAAAGTTTGAAACATTTCAGTAATTGGAGTTCTGCTTTTGACAGGTCTTACAAAGGAACTAGGACCCACTGTTTTGAGGGAACTCTTGCTATTATATCTGTTTGGTCCTTAATACAATTTAAATTTGGACAGATTTATTCTAGTTAAGCCATAAGTGTCAACATGTAAACTTGTTTTGATTAAAGAATTTTTCTATCAAAGTCTACTAGTAAATTACTTTTTTGCCATTTATAAAATTAAAACTGTGCTGGAATTCTGAATTTGCTTCCAAGAGAGTATACTTGGTCAAAGAAACTGTATTATTTGGGGACACAGGGTTACTAAAACGTAAGCTCAAAATGATAAAAATAAAGGAAATGTTATCTTTTGGTTTACCCTTCCTTTTTTTTTCGGTGACCCAACGGATCTATATAGTTTTACCGAGAAACCACAGACTATTCAAATGCTGGAGAGAAATATAGTAGCATTCTGATTATTTATGTCTGCTTTTATGGGCTGACCTTGCTCTAAGCCAGTTGACTCATGCAGCGTTAAAACACTTGTTGCCTTCTCTTTACCCTCATTTTCAAGAAAAAAATTTTTTGTCATAGGTTGATTCACAGATAGCTACTATTCTCAGAACTCTTAAGAAAAAGTCACATAAACAGGTATCAATTTTCGGGAGCACTGGCTCAATTTAAATTTGTACTTGACCAAAACTACATAGCTGAAGAAGCCAGTAAGAGATACTTTAAATAAGCTAGCTAGCCCCAACCCAAACGTTTTTTTTTTTAAATATATAAGCAAAACAAAATCTCTTTTGTGATTTTTTTTTTTTTTTTTTAACCATCAGATAACGTTTAAAAGAGTAAGTTACATAAGTGACTTGGCAGAATCAGTTGTTGCTTGTTTTCTCAGCTGCTCTAGAGAAATTTCAGATGTATCATCTAAATTGGAGAACCTGAAACAGCTTGATTGGAATGATTTCAAATAGTAGGATGATAGATTTTATCCAGTTTTTGCTGATACATTGATTGTAGTGTACCCATACACACTTACCTGGTTAAAGACGTCAAGATCAGGTCAGCCATCTAATCCTGTACAAGAGCAAAGGCTTTTACAGGGCTCTGTGAGGGCTTCACTAATACAACTTATCCAGAGAAAGGATCTATTGGAAATAGCAAACCCAAAATTACATATTAAGAAATGGAGAAGCTGCTATATAGTCCAAAATGTGTTTACATATTTATGCTATGTAATTTTCCAACCTTAGAGATGAGACACTGAAATTTGATTGGGAGAAAGGTCAAATTATCCTTAAAGGATACTGAAGCCTGAAATAGGTATTGCTTTTCTAGGTAATCATTTTGTGCCTGTCCATCCACTAGTATATCAAAATTTCATTCATTTCTAACTACAGATTAATAAGTTCATAACATTTTCATATTTGCCTTCTTTAGGTAAAATGTTGACTGTACTTTGTCATGTGTTTAAAACTGAATTTTACAGCTACAAAATCCCTGATTCAAGACATCTTAAATATGCCTACTTCAAGTTAGGGGTTTCTTTTGAATTGAACATAGTGGGGGACCTGTATAACTGATATGTAATACATTGGCAAGTTCTCAGAGTAGTATGGTAGGCCTTTAGACCTCACCAGGAAATGAAAATAGAAAGGTATCTGAGCCTTTGTAACTCTGGTGAAGAAGTTAACCTTAAGAACCAGCAGAATACTATCAAAGAAGAACAAAATAATTTCAATAGCAGTAATGTTTTAACTGACAGCCTTCTTTGCCAGTAAAATAAATTGATTGGTACCACCCACGCATGGATTAATGCTGCTTTATGACAATCCATTTTCTGGAATTTGCTGTTTTAAGATATGAAATGATGAAAATAAAAGTAAACAGACCCTTGCATACTAATGGAAGACCTATAAGGAATGCAGTTTAAAAATAAAGGAAGCAAAAATTCATTTTTACCTGTGGAACTTTAAAGAATTAGATAAATCTTTGGTTTTCCAGCAGGATTTTCAATCTGTTCTAATTCAGCATCATTGGAAACATGAAAGTAAACATGTAGGCAATAACAGCCAGCCAGCCATGGAGGGACCTCTTATTTCCTTATGCTGATTTTCTGGTGTATTGACTGAATCAGTGAATATGACCACCACTAGAAACAGGTCCTTGTCTTCTACATACCAATCGACTTAATTGACTTATGTGGCATTTAAGTCCATAAAACATTTCACTGTCAACCTTTTAAACACACAGTCTTTTAGGCTTCATCAGTTTTTGATTTATATGGTAAATGTTCTTAGCCATCCAGGGAAAGTAGAATCCAGCCGAATTTAAATATAACCTAAAAGAGAGAACGTGAAATTTAAGTACAACACATTTAAAATGTTTAATTCTGTTTAATATTTTTCCAGCATTACTAGAAGTATTAAACAGAATTAAATTTTCCACCAAAAAAGATTTCCAGAAAACGTTTCAATATAGGTAGCTACAATTTTCTCTCATGGATCTAGACCTCAGAATTTATCAAAGTTGCCCTTTGGCCCAGAATGAGAAATAGGATAACTAGACTATCATAACCAGAAGAATGAAGAGGTGGGATAGAAAAACAATTGTGTTTTTGCATACAGGATGCTGTGTATTACTGCCTAAGAATCATGATCCACAGGTAGCAATCCATAGGATCTTGATTTCCCATGTCCATTCATTGGTCATATTAGGTAAAATCTATTTCTTTAAATCATAAAAATATTAAAATGACATACATTTTAAACTAATAGCATTTGTGATTCCAAAAACTTCTGGTCAAGAAATGAAGCTTCAGTTTAAGTGTTACTTCTGTAAAGGTATGAGTGTATACTTGAGATCTGTATACATTCGTTATTCGTGTAGTGAGCCTTTCTGAAGTGTTAAGTGTGCCTAGTTTCTACCAAAACAAAACCTAACATCACAAAAGTGCTCAGTGTAAGATTAAATTACACAATAGCTACTCTTAATATTGTATTTATTAAATAATCTGCTTTTATTCTTAACATCTCCCTCATTTTTATTACAGATGTTGGAAGGATCTTTACCTTGGAAGCCTCATGGTACAAGGTGTAGCACTCACATTCTTCAAAGAATTTTCAAAACACTTCCATTACTTGATGTATAATGATAGATGAGCAAAAAGCCCTCTGGACAAAGAGTGAATAGGCATACTACAGACTGGGAGAAAACCAGAATACTTGTATATGACAAAGGATTGGTACTCAGGATACATAAAGCACTCCTACAAATCAATGAGACAACTCAAAAATGGGCAAAACACTGAATAAAAACTATACTTTGGAATATTAAAATAATTTAATATATTTCAAAACATTTAAATACATTCAAGTTGCTTAATAAGAAGACCTGTGATTTGAACTTTCTTTGCTGGGGTGGTAACTTCAGCTGATGGTTTCAGGTAGATCCTGCTCCTCACTGGCATTTCTTGGAAGTATAGGGTACACATTTTGATATTAACTAAAGGTTCCAGGATCAACATAAGCATAAGCGAGGAATTCCCCCAGTTTGTTGCCTTCTGAATCATAGTGGAGCATTCGGAAGCAAACATCACAAAAGAAACATGGGTCCTCTGGTGCAAAACTGTCATTGTTCGTCACCCATCTGTAGTTAAAAAAGATGTATATTATTATAATCGACTTTTTCATGTTTTAATATGCCGCAGTAGTTATGACCTGTAATAATATGTATACATAACATTCCCACTATTGCCTTAGCTTATTTATATAGTCCTTTATATAATTTTGTATACACATGTATACATACAGACATATCACTACCAATACCCTACAAGGCAAAAGGACAACAGTGCTCTGAAAGACTTCTCCTTAAAGGTAAGTAGAAAAGAATATAAATCCATACTTGAAAGCATCACATCCTTGCCATGATATACCTATCCTTCAAATAACTGTTAGCATAAACACAAATGTTTTCTTCTAATAGGCCATCTTGAAAATGCATAATATTAGATATACTACAGGCTTGATAAACTTTTTGCTTAATCTCTCTAACTGGTAAATTAGTACTGGTTAACTTGAAAACTCCAGCTTTTTTTTTTTAAACATCTTTATTGGAGTATAATTGCTTTACAGTGATGTGTTAGTTTCTGCTGAATAACAAAGTGAATCCCCTATACATATACATATATCCCCATATCCCCTCCCTCTTGGGTCTCCCTCCCACCCTCCCGATCCCACCCCTCTAAGTGGTCACAAAGCACCCAGCTGATCTCCCTGTACTATGCAGCTGCTTCCCACTAGCTATTTTACATTTGGTACAAGTCAATGCCACTCTCTTACTTGGTCCCAGCTTACCCTTACCCCTCCCCATGTCCTCAAGTCCATTCTCTACGTCTGTGTCTTTATTCCTGTCCTGCCCCTAGGTTCCTCAGAACCATTTTTTTTTTAAGATTCCATATATATGTTAGCATACAGTATTTGTTTTTCTGACTTACTTCACTCTGTATGACAGACTCTAGGTCCATCCACCTCACTACAAATAAATTTCGTTTCTTTTTATGGCTGAGTAATATTCCATTGTATATATGTGCCACATCTTTATCCATTCATTGTCGATGGACACTTGGTTGCTTCCATGTCCTGGCTATTGTAAATAGAGCTGCATTGAACATTGTGGTACGTGTCTCTTTCTGAACAATGGTTTTCTCAGGGTATATGGTTTTCTCAGGGTAGGAGGATTGCTGGGTCGTATGGTAGTTCTGTTTTTAGTTTTTTAAGGAACCTCCACACTGTTCTCCATAGTGGCTGTATCCATTTACATTCCCACCAACAGTGCAAGAGGGTTCCCTTTTCTCCACACCCTCTCCAGCATTTATTGTCTGTAGATTTTTTGATGATGGCCATTCTGACCGGTGTGAGGTGAAACCTCATTGTAAAAACGCGAGGTTTTAAACCTAGAATTTAGGATTAAAATGTTACAGAGTGTATACAAATGGGAATATGGGCAACATTATTCAAATGAGATTTTGGTTTTTTACCTGAAATGTCACATTAAGTGAAAATGATATTTTTCAGTCTATCTGAATTCTGCATACCATGGAATGTTTTGACATCTCCTGATTTCCGTTTTGATCTGAAAACAGATTTATCATGTTTTCCTAATGATCATTTAGAAAAGCATATTGTGAATATATGCAAATCAATGTGATACACCATATTAACAAATTGAAGGATGAAAACCATATGATCATCTCAATAGATGCAGAACAAGCTTTCAACAAAATTCAACACCCATTTATGATAAAAACCCTCCAGAAAGTAGGCACAGAGGGAACTTACCTCAACATAATAATGGCCATACATGACAAACCCACAGCCAACATTGTCCTTAATGGTGAAAAACTGAAACCATTTCCACTAAAATCAGGAACAAGACAAGGTTGCCCACTCTCACCACTATTATTCAACATAGTTTTGGAAGTTTTAGCCATAGCAATCAGAGAAGAAAAAGAAATAAAAGGAATCCAAATCGGAAAAAAAGAAGTAAAGCTGTCACTGTTCGCAGATGACCTGATACTATACATAGAGAATCCTAAAGATGCTACCAGAAAACTACTAGAGCTATTCAATGAATTTGGTAAAGTAGCAGGATACAAAACTAATGCACAGAAATCTCTTGCAGTCCTTTACACTAATGATAAAAAATGTGAAAGAGAAATTAAGGAAACACTCCCATTTACCACTGCAACAAAAAGAATAAAATACCTAGGAATAAACCTACCTAAGGTGACAAAAGACCTGTATGCAGAAAACTATAAGAAAATGATGAAAGAAATTAAAGATGATGCAAACAGATGGAGCTATATACGATGTTCTTGTATTGGAAGAACCAACACTGTGAAAATGACTATACCACCCAAAGCAATCTACAGATTCAGTGCAATCCCTATCAAACTACCAATGGCATTTTTCACAGAACTAGAACAAAATATTTGTATGGAAACACACAAGACCCCGAATAGCCAAAGCAATCTTGAGAAAGAAAAACGGAGCTGGAGGAATCAGACTCCCGGACTTCAGACTATACTACAAAGCTACAGTAATCAAGACAGTATGGTACTGGCACAAAAACAGAAATATAGATCAGTGGAACAGGATAGAAAGCCCAGAGATAAACCCATACACATATGGTCACCTTATTTTTGATAAAGGAGGCAAGAACATACAATGGAGAAAGGACAGCCTCTTCAATAAGTGGTGCTGGGAAAACTGGACCGCTACATGCAAAAGAATGAAATTAGAACACTCCCTAACACCATACACAAAAATAAACTCAAAATGGAGTAAAGACCTAAATGTAAGGCCAGACACTATCAAACTCTTAGAGGAAAACATAGGCAGAACACTCTATGACATAAATCACAGCAAGATTCTTTTTGACCCAGCTCCTAGAGAAATGGAAATAAATACAAAAAGAAACAAATGGGACCTAATGAAACTTAAAAGCTTTTGCACAGCAAAGGAAAGAAACCATAAACAAGACGAAAAGACAACCCTCAAAATGGGAGAAAATATTTGCAAATGAAGCAACTGACAAAGGATTAATCTCCAAAATTTACAAGCAGCTCATGCAGCTCAATATCAAAAAAAACAAACAACCCAATCCAAAAGTGGGCAGAAGACCTAAATAGACATTTCTCCAAAGAAGGTATACAGATAGCCAACAAACATATGAAAGGATGCTCAACATCACTAATCACTAGAGAATTGCAAATCAAAACTACAATGAGGTATCACCTCACACGAGTCAGAATGGCCATCATCAAAAAATCTACAAACAATAAATGCTGAAGGGGGTGTGGAGTAAAGGGAACCCTATTGCAGTGTTGGTGGGAATGTAAATGGATACAGCCACTATGGAGAACAGTACGGAGGTTCTTTAAAAAACTAAAAACAGAACTACCATATGACCCGGCAATCCCACTACTGGGCACAGACCCTGAGAAAACCGTAATTCAAAAAGCATCATCTGGGCTTCCCTGGTGGCGCAGTGATTGAGAGTCCACCTGCCGATGCAGGGGACATGGGTTCGTGCCCCGGTCCAAGAAGATCCCACATGCTGCGGAGTGGCTGGGCCCGTGAGCCATGGCCGCTGAGCCTGCGCGTCCGGAGCCTGTGTTCCGCAACGAGAGAGGCCACAACAGTGAGAGGCCCG
>RJWK010011465.1:12612-42027 GCA_004363435.1 Platanista minor | reverse complement strand
AGGACATATTTAAAGTGATGAAGGAGAAAAACCTGCCACCAAGATTACTCTACCCAGCAAGGATCTCATTCAGATTTGATGGAGAAATTAAAACCTTTACAGACAAGCAAAAGCTGAGAGAGTTCAGCACCACCAAACCAGCTTTACAACAAATGCTAAAGGAACTTCTCTAGGCAAGAAACACAAGAGAAGGAAAAGACCTACAATAACAAACCCAAAACTATTAAGAAAAGGGGACTAGGGACATACATATCAATAATCACCTTAAATGTAAACGGATTAAACGCTCCCACCAAAAGACACAGACTGGCTGAATGGATACAAAAACAAGACCCATATATATGCTGTCTACAAGAGACCCACTTCAGACCTAGGGACACATACAGATTGAAAGTAAGGGGATGGAAAAAGATATTCCATGCAAATAGAAACCAAAAGAAAGCTGGAGTAGCAATTCTCATATCAGACAAAACGGACTTTAAAATAAAGACTATTAGAAGAGACAAAGAAGGACACTAGATAACGATCAAGGGGTCGATCCAAGAAGAAGATATAACAGTTGTAAATATTTATGCACCCAACACAGGAGCACCTCAATACATAAGGCAAATACTAACAGCCATAAAAGGGGAAATCGACAGTAACACATTCATAGTAGGGGACTTTAACACCCCACTTTCACCAAAGGACAGATCATCCAGAATGAAACTCAATAAGGAAACACAAGCTTTAAATGATACATTAAACAAGATGGACTTAATTGATATTTATAGGACATTCCATCCAAAAACAACAGGATACATATTTTTCTCAAGTGCTCATGGAACATTCTCCAGGATAGATCATTCTTGGGTCACAAATCAAGCCTTGGTAAATTTAAGAAAATTGAAATTGTATCAAGTGTCTCTTCTGACCACAACGCTATGAAACTACATTATCAATTACAGGAAAGGATCTGTAAAAAAAGACAAACACACGGAGGCTAAACAATACACTACTTAATAACGAAGTGATCCCTGAAGAAATCAAAGAGGAAATCAAAAAATACCTAGAAACAAATGACAATGCAGACATGATGACCCAAAACCTATGGGATGCCGCAAAAGCAGTTCTAAGAGGGAAGTTTATAGCAATACAATCCTACCTTAAGAAACAGGAAACATCTCGAATAAACAACCTAACCTTGCACCTAAAGCAATTACAGAAAGAACAAAGAAAACCCAAAGTTAGCAGAAGGAAAGAAATTATAAATATATCAGAAATAAATGAAAAAGAAATGAAGGAAACGATAGCAAAAATCAATAAAAGTAAAAGCTGGTTCTTTGAGAAGATAAACTAAATTAATAAACCATTAGCCAGACACATCAAGAAAAAAAGGGAGAAGACTCAAATCAACAGAATTAGAAATGAAAAAGGAGAAGTAAAAACTGATTCTGCAGAAATACAAAGGATCATGAGAGATTACTACAAGCAACTATATGCCAATAAAATGGACAACCTGGAAGAAATGGACAAATTCTTAGAAAAGCATAACCTTATGAGACTGAACCAGGAAGAAACAGAAAATATAAACAGACCAATCACAAGCACTGAAATTGACACAGGGATTAAAAGTCTTCGAACAGACAAAAGCCCAGGACCAGATGGCTTCACAGGTGAATTCTATCAAAGATGTAGAAAAGAGCTAACACCTATCCTTCTCAAACTCTTGCAAAATATACCAGAGGGAGGAGCACTCCCACACTCATTCTATGAGGCCACCATCACCCTGATACCAAAACCAGACAAAGATGTCACAAAAAAAAGAAAACTACAGACCAATATCACTGATGAACATAGATGCAAAAATCCTCAACAAAATACTAGCAAACAGAATCCAACGGCACATTAAAAGGATCATACACCATGATCAAGTGGGGTTTATTGCAGGAATGCAAGGATTCTTCAATATATGCAAATCAATCAACATGATACACCATATTAACAAACTGAAGGAGAAAAACCATATGATCATCTCAATAGATGCAGAGAATCTTCCAACAAAATTCAACACCCATGTATGATAAAAACCCTGGAGAAAGCAGGCATAGAGGGAACTTCCCTCAACATCATAAAGGCCATATATGACAAACCCACAGCCAACATCGTCCTCAATGGGGAAAAACTGAAAGCATTTCCACTAAGATCAGGAACAAGACAGGGTTGCCCACTCTCACCTCTCTTATTCAACATAGTCTTGGAAGTTTTAGCCACAGCAATCAGAGAAGAAAAGGAAATAAAACGAATCCAAATCAGAAAAGAAGAACTAAAGCTGCCACTGTTTGCAGATGACATGATACTATACATAGAGAATCCTAAAGATGCTACCAGATAACTACCAGAGCTAATCAATGAATTTGGTAAACTCGCAGGATACAAAATTAATGCACAGAAATCTCTGGCATTCCTATACACTAAGGATGAAAAATCTGAAAGTGAAATCAAGAAAACACTCCCAGTTACCACTGCAACAAAAAGAATAAAATATCTAGGAATAAACCTACCTAAGGAGACAAAAGACCTGTATGCAGAGAATTATAAGACACTGATGAAAGAAATTAAAGATGATACTAATAGATGGAAAGATATACCATGTTCTTGGATTGGAAGAATCAACATTGTGAAAATGACTCTACTACGCAAAGCAATCTACAGATTCCATGCAATCCCTATCAAACTACCACTGGCATTTTTCACAGAACTAGAACAAAAAAATTTCACAATTTGTATGAAAACACAAAAGACCCCGAATAGCCAAAGCAATCTTGAGAACGAAAAACGGAGCTGGATGAATCAGGCTCCCTGACTTCAGACTTTACTACAAAGCTACAGTAATCAAGACAGTATGGTACTGGCACAAAAACAGAAATATAGATCAATGGAACAGGATAGAAAGCCCAGAGATAAACCCACACACATATGGTCACCTTATCTTTGATAAAGGAGGCGGGAATGTACAGTAGAGAAAGGATAGCCTCTTCAATAAGTGGTGCTGAGAAAACTGGACAGGTACATGTAAAAGTATGAGACTAGAACACTCCCTAACACCATACACAAAAATAAACTCAAAATGGATTAAAGACCTAAATATAAGGCCAGAAACTATCAAACTCTTAGAGGAAAACATAGGCAGAACACTCTATGACATAAATCGCAGCAAGATTCTTTTTGACCCATCTCCTAGAGAAAAGGAAATAAAAACAAAAAGAAACAAATGGGACCTAATGAAACTTCAAATCTTTTGCACAGCAAAGGAAACCATAAACAGGACCAAAAGACAACCCTCAGAATGGGAGAAAATATTTGCAAATGAAGCAACTGACAAAGGATTAATCTCCAGAATTTACAAGCAGCTCATGCAGCTCAATAACAAAAAAACAGACAACCCAATCCAAAAATGGGCAGAAGACCTAAATAGACATTTCCCCAAAGAAGATATACAGATTGCAAACAAACACATGAAAGAATGCTCAACATCATTAATCATTAGAGAAATGCAAATCAAAACTACAATGAGATATCATCTCACACCAGTCAGAATGGCCATCATTAAAAAAATCTAGAAACAGTAAATGCTGGAGAGGGTGTGGAGAAAAGGGAACACTCTTGTACTGCTGGTGGGAATGTGAATTGATACAGCCAGTATGCAGAACAGTATGGAGGTTCCTGAAAAAACTACAAGTAGAACTACTATATGACCCAGCAATCCCACTACTGGGCATATACCCTGAGAAAACCATAATTCAAAAAGAGTCATGTACCAAAATGTTCATTGCAGCTCTATTTACAATAGCCAGGAGATGGAAACAACCTAAGTGTTTGTCATTGGATGAATGGATTCAAAAGATGTGGCACATACATAACAACGGAATATTACTCAGCCATAAAAAGAAAAGAAATGGAGTTATTTGTAGTGAGGTGGATGGACCTAGAGTCTGTCATACAGAGTGAAGTAAGTCAGAAAGAAAAAGACAAATACCGTATGCTAACACATATATATGGAATCTGAGAAAAAAAGAAATGTCGTGAAGAACCTAGGGGCAAGACGGGAATAAAGACACAGACCTACTAGAGAATGGACTTGAGGATATGGGGAGGGGGAAGGGTAAGCTGTGACAAAGTGAGAGAGTGGCATGGATACATATACACTACCAAACGTAAAATAGATAGCTAGTGGGAAGCAGCCGCATCGCACAGGGAGATCAGCTCGGTGCTTTGTGACCACCTGGATGGGTGGGATAGGGAGGGTGAGAGGGAGGGAGACGCAAGAGGGAGGAGATATGGGAACATATGTATATGTATAACTGATTCACTTTGTTATAAAGCAGAAACTAACACCATTGTAAAGCAATTATACTCCAATAAAGACGTTAAAAAAAAAAGAGAAGCCACCGCAATGAGAAGCCCGCGCACCGCAACGAAGAGTAGTCCCGCTCACTGCAACTAGAGAAAGCCCGCGCGCAGCAAGGAAGACCCAACGCAGCCAAAAAAAAAAAAAAAAAAGAGGAGTCTGGGCTCATTGAAATCATTCCTTTGATCTGCACCTCAGCTGTGTAGGGCCAGGATCCTGTGCTTTTCCCATCCTTGAGGGTGGCTGCTGTGGTTGAGCCGCTTTTCTCTCTCCGGAGCTCTCTCAGGGCTCACAGGGCAGGGCGGCTCTCGTGGCTTGATGGCTGCAGCACCCTTTGTTTACTGACAGGGCAACAGCATTTTTCATTCACATCTTCTAGTTCCTAGTTCCAGCCCTGCTGCTGACAAGTCTGATGCCACAGGTCTGCAGCTTTCCTTAGGGGCCTTTTAGGGCCTTTTCTAATCCTGTTGCTCTGGAATTTCCCAGTAATGTAACTTTATCCCCTGGGTTAAGATAGGGGAATCTCAGAAGCAGCACCAATAATCCAGGAGAGTTTTATAGTCAAAGAGTTTGGGAGAAATTAGTAGTAAATAAGTAGAAAACTAAGCAAAGAAAGCCAGGAGGAGGGGCTGCGAGTCTCACTGCACTGACCCTCCACCTGCCTGGTGGACGCTGTCTCCATCCAGGCCTCTCTGAGAGTTACAGAGCGCAAGTGTGTGTGTGCCCAAAGCACAGTGAGGCCAAACAAACTGAAACGTCAGAGTTTGGAGCAGAGAAAGGTTTTTTATTGCAGGGCCCTGCAGGGAGAATGGGTGGTTCATGCTCCAAAACCCCAAACTCCCCAATTTCAGGGGAGAAGTGTTATAGGGAAAATTTGGGGTGAGGGCTGCGGAGTATGTGGCTTTCTTCTCATTGGTTGGTAGTCAGGTAACACGGCAATGCTCCAGGAATCTTGGGCTCAGCCTGAAGTTACTGTCCTCATTCTGGATGGAGGCCTTAGTTCTGCTGAAGAGCTCAAAGATACTGTTCTGTGTATCCCTTGAGGAGGAACCAGGACCTGCACCATTGGTTCTTTCTTGACTGCCCCTCCCTTGTTTCTTCAGCCCCTCCCTGCCCTGATTAGCAACTGTTTGAACCTGCCCTTTGGAACGTGCGGAATGTCAGCGAGGCTGAATGAAGCCTATTTCCTACAAACAAGAAATAGTGGACACAGAAAGGCTTTTGTGCCCTGGAGGGCTCCACAGGGTCCTTCTCCATTTGATGAGCTGTGTGTCTGGTTGTCCACCCTCCTCCCCCAGGACCCTGAGACACAGACCTGCCTCATGCGCCTGGCCTGCTTCCCTGGCCGCCCGCCCTCTAGGTTCATTCCGCGTAGTTTCTACCTCTCTCGTCTTTTCTCCTTTGCATTATGGCCACAAACCTCTATGTCATCTGCCATGTTTAACTGGAATGGCTATTCCCTGCACAAATTATATAAATTATTAGAGCAAAAACAAAAACCAAAAAAGAACTGGAAACGATCTAAATGAATAGCAATAGGGAATTGGTTAAATTAAATTTAGGGTACATCCTTATAATTGAATAGCAAGCTTAAATTTTAAAATAATGTTACAGAAGGCTGCCTAATGATATCGAATCATGTTCAAATAGGTTGTGGGGAAAAAAAACAGCAGGTTGCAAAACAGCAGTATCATAGTAGACCTCATTTCTTTGACAAAAAAACAAAAAAACAACAGTACAGAGAAGCACAGGAAAGAGTTAGCGAAGACACTTACCACAGTGTCAATAGTACATATATTAGGATTAGAAAATTTTGAGAACTTGTTGCTTATCTAAGTTTTCTACAGTTAACATCTGCTTCTTTTATAAAATTTTTAAAAACTTGTTGTTGTTAAAAAAATCCTTCCAGGACACCTTGGTTGCCTGCGAAGTAAAGGCCAAAACTGTTTGTACTGACCATAAACCCAGGCCCAGCCCAGCTCTTTCCCACTCCACCATTCCAATCGCCAGCCTCCAGGGCCGCCTCTAGTCAATGTGACTCACGGTGAGCACCCTCTCAGGGCGGGCTTGGCGGGCAGACGGCACATTCGTACACAGAAACAGCTCTCCTGAGATGCTTTGGGAAGACACCTTCCCGTGCCAGGACCTGCAAGGCCCTGAGGAACGCAGGTTGGAGCTCCGTTCACTAGGCGCCTACGTGAAATGCACCCAGGCCGCACCACCCTTGCCATTCCCCGTGATGCACCCAAAGTGCACACGACCTTCTTCTGCCAAGTGGTCCAGGCACTGTCACAATGCAGGGCCCTGCTAACAGTTCTGTGATCACTGCAGTCCCCTTGCGCACCGACTCTGGGACGCCTTCTGAGCCCTCCCAGGCAGATAGATGCTCCCCTCTGTTCCACTGTGTTTCCACAACCTTCTGTATCACTGTGACAGAAATGACTGCAGTGAGCATAAACTGCATATTAGTATTTTGTTCCTCCCCAGTGGAATATAAAGTTCACAAGGTCAGGGACCATGAATTACTCAACTGTCTAACCTTACTTAGTATGGTGGTTGGTAGCCAACAGTCTCTCAACAAACATCCACTGAACAAATAAAAGGCTGTGTGAATGTTCATCATTAAAGAAAAAATTTGTAAGAATAATTTTAATAAAATTTTAAAATGTATTTCTTGACAAATTCTGCTTGTACAAATAAAACAGCAACATAGGACCATTTTGTATGTTCCATATGTGTTGCCAAATTCTCTATTTCAACCGAGTCATGACTTAAGACTCTGAGGACTTACAACAAAGATCATGAACCTGGAGTTCTAGTCTATACCTAACATACTCTGGGACTCAGCATTACTTGGTTTCTCCAACTGGATCTGCCAAGAAAAATAAAACTGGCACCCTAGATTGGTTGGGAGAAGTATTTTTCTCTCCCAAATGAAAAATAATTGCTTAGATTTTCCAGTCATTATGTGTCTGTAAGCAAATAATTAAATAGCTCTGAGAGCAAATGAAATTATAACTCATAATGTGACTAACTGCTTACATGGTATAGACCTGAAATTTTCAAACCAGAGCACTGGGTTTAAAGTGACTGTGTCATTTAAAAAAAAAAAAAGAAAGAAAAAAAAGAGTTGTTTTTTTTTCAACATTGAATCCTCTTTGCAAAATGACACTGTCAACAAATTTATATGCCCATACCATCATCAATACAGATGCATCCAGGCCCCTTTCTCCAATTAAAATTATATTTAAAAATATGACAGTGTTTTAAAAAAAGGTTACAATTGGGCTTCCCTGGTGGCGCAGTGGTTGAGAGTCCGCCTGCCGATGCAGGGGACGCGGGTTCGTGACCCGGTCCGGGAAGATCCCACATGCCGCGCAGCGGTTGGGCCCGTGAGCCATGGCCACTGAGCCTGCGCGTCTGGAGCCTGTGCTCCGCAACGGGAGCGGCCACAGCAGTGAGAGGCCCGCGTACCACAAAAAAAAAAGAAAAAAAAAAGAAAAAAAAAAAAGGTTACAATTAAGGCTGAAACATTGGAGAAGCTCAAAAAACATGTACAGAAGAATAGCTTCTCAATTTTTACTGGGCTCAATTTGGATTTTTCCTTAAAGAATTTCTATAGGGGGCCAAAAAAGCATCTGCCTGATGTAGGGATGATAAGGTCAGTGGGGCATAAGTTATCTCAGACACACACACAGAGCATTTCCAGAGCCCAAACACTGCTGCTCCTCAGTGATCAATGCTGTGGATGGAGGTCCACTAGTTATCTCTCCTACTTCATTAAAAGCACTGAGAATTGAATGGTTTTATTCAAGGACACTGGTCTTCAAGTTTCTTACATCCCCAATCCAACCAGACTGACAGATTTTATGACAAGGTTTTAGCAAGAACATTTACTAACCAAATGAAAACTCTGCAATACACTATGCTTTAGAGAAAAATGCTAACAGAAGCATATTCTCTGTGTGCCTAATGGGTAGAAAAAGGCATACTAGTCATATGAGTAATGGGCAAGGAAATGAAGCTAAAAGTTTCTAACTCTATCCAACCACTGTTTAAAATACTGGCAGTTAAAAAGCACTTGGAGAACGGGACGAATGTCAGTCAGAAAGCAGGAATTCCCAAACATGGAATGAGATGCCCACTATTTACAGCAATGTCTTGAACATCTGCTTCTATCTGCTGAGGCTGGTTTGTCCTCCTGAAGCTTCCGTGGGTTTTTCATTGTTCTTTATAAACCTAAGCATATTTTAAATATGCCTAGGAATTTCTGTTTTCATGAGATCTGTGGTAACTGCTGTATAAACCAGGGAATGCATTTATAATCGGGACGTGTTACTGCAGCTCAGCCAGTTGGGAGTCATTGGAAGCCTCTGGGGAGGTGGTAATTACCTAATGCAAAGTTCATCAATGACTTTAAAATATACTTTCCATTTGTGAATATTCAAATGGCATTTTAACATATGAACTTTTATACTGTTGAATAGTCTTGTGTGAATTGGAGTTATAAAGAAATTTTATAATTAAGAAAAGCGTTGAGAAATGCATTGTCCTAAAATCAAGTATTTCTAGGAGAAAAAAAAAATTCCTCCTAACAAAATAAATATACATAATATTCCATTAGGGTTTTGAAAATATCTCTGGGTCTTCTGTAACCTCTACAGGTTAAGCTTAAACTTCCTCTAGATTTTTGAACTCTAGGTAGCTTTGTAGTGAAAAATAAACATAGTGAAAAAAACATGATTGTCTAAATTCCTCTTCCACCAAACTTATTAAACTTAGAAGAATGTGAGAGGCAAAATTACATGCAACTTGATTCAAGATAATTGCCAATCAAGTGGTCAGAGTTTCCAAAAACTGCCAATTTGCAAAATGAAGAGTTTACTAGTATTTTACCTCTGCTGAAAAATTGGATTGTCTTGCTTTTCTGTACCAGCAAATTCCCTACTATAAATTCCAGCAAATAATGTTGCAGTGATATTCTATCACAGCTATTATAGATCCTAAATGCAACTCCTATTGTTTCAATTTGGCTCTAGTGGTTGATATTAGAAACAAATGATTTCACTTGAAGATTCTTATAAAACTTATCAAAATATTACCTTACTCACATGCCTGTGTTCTATATTGCTATGGGTTTAGAATCTTTTATTCGTTGTTCTTGTGGTCTGAAAAAAAATTAACAAAGCTAGTGCAGACTCACTAATATTCAATATTTTTATTGTTTATATACACTAATCTGAAAAGTAAGCATTTAATAAAAATAGGGCTGCTGGCCTCAATAACAAACCATTTTCTTAATTTCCAAAGTATATATTAAAAAAAGAAGCATACAGCAGTTTGCCAAAGAGGTTAGAGAATCTGCACACCAGAAATCAGTGTTCCCTTGCGTGAAGTTGAGCACACAATTCAGTTCAACACAGTTTTACTGAGCATCAACTATGTTCCAGATACGATGGGTATAAGCATGAAAAAGATGAAGTTCTAGCTATTAACTAAGGAGCTTATGAAAATTTTAGAAAATAGACATGTACCCAGATAATTTCCAAAAACGGAAAAAATACTATGGCAGGGTTGTCATGGGAGAGGAACCCATATAGCACACCAGCTGTGAGATACTGCAAGATGAGTTTCTTGGCCTGAGTTTAGATGGATAAATGATAGATGAGTCAGATGAATAAAATGAATAGATGAATAAAATTTAACCAGATGGAGAAGGGGGGTAAGGTTATTTTGGCCAGAAGCAAGAGTGGGAGCCAAGGTACAGAGGCAAGAAAGAAATCTGTGCATTTGGAAAATGACCACATACATCTCTGCTATTGCTGAAGAGGACTAGGAATGAGTTCAGTAGGAAGCAGATCTTGGGAGCCTTATACACTTAATATCTTGTAGCCTGGTTCTGAGGATGAGCTGAACAGCTGAAGCCAGGCAGGGGGCATGTTGTCCTCTAGGTTAATCATTTTTCTGATGGTACGGAGGAGGGAAGAAGGGAAGTTAGGATTAGAAGAGGAGCAGCTAAGAGACTATTACAACAGTCAATAAATTGAATAATTATTTACTGTATATCTGTGCGGGGTGTGTATGGGAAAGGTTGCAGGAAAGTAAGGGGGATTGGGATGCTCCACACCAGGCCACATAGTAAGGTGGGGGGGGCAGTCATTGTCTAAGGAGAATTTTAAAACAATAATAAAACTGACTAAAAGTCAGTTTGATATATTTTTTTTTAATCACCATGGGCCAGTAATTCTAAGTGAGGTCAGTGATAAAATATTCCTCCTGCCACTGGGTGGACCATTCCCACAGCACCAGCCTCCTTGGTTCATCACAGCTAAACACTTCTGTGCAAGGCATCCTGCACTAAGACTCTCTGGGAGCTGGAAAGATAAAGACCAAGTGCTTGCCCTGAAAGGAGCTATCACCTTAGCAGGGGAGATAAGGCACACACCCCGATAACCATAACTCACAAAGAGACTTTCTACAAATCTGCCCTTCTCCAGTCAGACCGTAGGATCAACGGTGGGAGCCAAACCAGTCTTCCATCCCTTGCTTGCACATGGCCATCGCTGCCGAGGCAGAGCCCGTGTCTTTCAGGTCACCTCTGGGACCCCCGTGTTCTGACTTGATCCAGAAGGAGGGTGTGATCCTTCTACATCCAGTCCTGCTGTGCACCTGCCATGTTCCTCCCTTCCAAAAAGTCACAGAGCCAGAAGGCACAGAAGCCTTCGTTGTTACTGCTTTGTACCCACACTAGTGATGCATAAATAAGGAAACAAAAGGCAATGGATATTATCTCTGAATGCACCGTTCAAGGGAGGTGGTGGTAACTGAGAGGAGAAGAGAGCACATTGCAAAATCAAAGAGGAAGAGGGAGGAGTGTCTCTGGACAAAGCTATTGAGGTCTCTGTATTCACAAGCAGCACCAAGTGCCCCAGAGAGGACAGGCTTTTATGCCAGTGTTTCTCCCCCAACCTGCCTCTGTAAATATCTTAGGATACTAAGACCAGAACAGGCATTGGAAATCACCAAATTCAACTCAGCAATTTTCAGGTGTAAAGTGAAGCCCAGAAAAGTTAACTGACTTGCCAAAGCCACACAGCTGGCTAATGGCCCTCAGGAATAACTAAGACAGTGCTTACCCTGGAGAGGAAAAACAACAACAACAACAACAACACGGGTTAATGTCTGATTTCTTAAAAGCACAGGCCCTTGGAGAATAAAAAGCAACCTGAAGCAAGGCAGTGTCTACAGTTTGGGAAGGGGTGTGTGGGTCTCTAGGACTGCAATGTCAACCCCCGCTCCAAGCTAGGGGGTGAAATTCTTTTGCTGCCTGGACACACACCATTCTCCCAAGAGCAGCACAGTAGATCACCATGGCTCCCAGCTTGCCACTCAATCTTTTGTACTCCTGTAGCAAGATCATTTCCTGAGATCTGAATTTGTATGTGTTCTCCCAGTATTTTCCCTTTCTCCCTCTTATAATCAGGTAGCTCAGGTCTTTGTTTTCTTGCCTTAGTGAACACTGCAGGGTAGAGAGCAAAGGCTTTCAGAAATCACTGATTCTCCCAGCCCTTTGTAAAACCTGAGTTACTGAAGAGATGATGCTAGGTGTGTTCCAGAGGGGAGAGGAAAGAAGGGTCACAGCCTTTGAGAAAACCAACAGAGGAAGGAAGAGGTTCCCCAGAGGGAAAGGGACAGAGGTGTGGGGATTCCAGGGCACCCAGGAGCTGCTTACTGCTCTGGGGCTTCTCTAGGGGCAAAGCAAGTCTTTGGAGCTGCGTGGACACCTAGGAAGGTTGGCCCTGAGCCTCAGACACCCTCCTGATCAGAAATAGACAGTCTTCAAACGTCAAGGAGAGGTTTAAGGCCATGGAATTAGCTTATTAAGCTGATTTTTTAAGGAAAGAAATTTAAAATGGTGTCATCTCTTGCACTCTTAAATTTACGGACTGAAATTTCCACCAGCTGCCTTCTGAAGTGTGTGTCAGTCTGGAGACCTAGTAGAGGGCTCAACATCCTCTAAGACAGTCAAGCTGTGCCTGGCTTCTTATCCTGAAAGTGTTGCACTACCTGCCTGGCACTGTCAGTTCTCTTTAAATATTAATCTACAGCCTTTTAAATATTGTAATTATCTCTACATATGACACACTTCTACCATTATCTCCTGATGACTGGAAATCTTTTCCTTTTAAAAATAATACTAGCTAACACTTACATAGGACTTACCATGTGTTAGGCCTTAAAAGCTTAATACATATTAACTCATGTAAGCCTCATGATAATCCTATGAAGTGAATCTTATTATGATCCTCATTTTAAAGAAGAGGAAGTTCAAGCACAGAGGGGGTAAGTAACTTGAACAAGGTCACAGAGCTGGCAAACAGTGGATACTGTGTTGAAATCCAGGCAGCCTAGCTTTGGAATCCAGGTACTATTAATTTCCCCCAAAACATTATAAGCCAGACATGTGGGAGCTAGCAGCTTGTTCTGCTGCCTCTGCTCTAATGGGACTGGTTTCTTAAAAGCAGAACAAACAAGACCACAGCATCGCCAGAGGCCTCAGGAGTCTGAAGCCTGGGCCCTACCTCTACAGGTCTCAGCTCGCCTCCCACACCTGCCCAGATCCGGATCCTGAAGACGGTGGTGATGACAACAGTAATGATTTATTCCGTGCACACAAAGAGCCAGACACTGGGCTAATGCTCTACAAATCTCAGTTAATCCACATACAGCAATTATGGAAGGCGGATACCAATATTACGCCTACTCGACAGAGGACAGAATAAGGCAAAAGAGGTTGAGCGGCTTCCCAAAGGTGCACCGCTAAGTGGCAGAGCTAAGCCCTGAGCCAGGCAATGCCAACGACAAAGTCTAATTTCTTAACCGCTTATACTGTCTGGCCTCCTACACAATGCACTTAAGGGCATGCCTGTGATGGAGCAACAGCGCGGGAAATATAATCCAACAAGGTCTCCGTATTTGCCTGGGAAATGAGATGTAATTTATACGCAAAATAGTGTAAACAGATTTATTATAAGGAATATTACCATAATTAAAGAGTGAGACCCTTGGCGGTTGACAGTTTATGTTAGGATTACACACACACAGACATGACCAACAATAAAGCATGGAAAAACATGATCAACCTCTATAAATTATTTAAAATACCCAAATCATGCCCAAATCCTGTTTTCTACACAAAAACTAATGAAGATATTAAGGAAAAAGACAGTATGTATAGAGAATAAACAGAAGCAGCATTTATTACATTTGTTTGGGGTCATTTCCTGATGTTTTGCTATGATTTTATTATCTAATCCTATTAAAATCAAAGCAAAGACACACTAATGAAAGCTCTAGAATGCTGTAGGGAATGAGCTTCCTTTCCTGGCTGGAAATGTAGTGACCCTAGGTTGGCACGGACTCGAGGGGCCATCTATGTTCCTACTTGCCTTGCCCATCCCTGCCCAACTGGTGGTCCTCTTTCAGCTAGGACCCAAACATTCATCCATGCAATAGCAAAACGCCCGCTGCCCAGAAGCCCTGACATCAAGGTCATACTCCTTCCTCTGGAGATTAGCAATTCAGAGTTCATATCCTTCACTTGTGACCAGATCTGTCTCCCTACAGCCTTCCTCAGCCCACTTCCTCCCTCCCCTGAGCACTGGGTGTGATCCATAGCTGAGGCCATCCTAGATACAACATAAATCTCCTTAAAAAGTGCACTAATTCAGTGACTGTGCACTCCCCTACCACCCCCAACTTCCCACAACAAGAATCCTAATATTTAGTTAAAAACATTTAATGTTTTTACTGGTTATGAAAACACATATATAAAATTTTTATAAAACTGTGATTGAAAGCTCAGCTTCAGTCTTTACTATTTATGAGAACTCGAACACATGCCTTAAACTCTCAGGACAGCTTCCTCGTCTGTAAAATGGGCATAAAATCTACCTCGGAGGTCTTGTGAGAATTAAAAATAAAGTATATAGAAATTCCTGTACATGAATAATTATCACTAACATTCACCCCATGGTGAATGTTTACATCAGATATGTTCAGAATTAAAGTTGTGGTGTACAATGAAATGTGTAGCACACCAGCAACTTCTCCCTCATTGTATTAAGTGGAGGAAAAATTGGAAGCAAGGTCCCTGGGATCTATGTTCGTGCAGATTGGAAAAGAGGAAGGTGACAATTCTAGAAAAAATTTACTCTCAAAGGAATGTAGGTGGTTCCGTAGGAATTTCTAAGGTTTAACATTAACTTTAGCTTATAGTTTTCAGTGAAGCCTACAACTGGGCATGCTACACAGGAAATGGAATTTTCAGCTTTTAGTTGGCAGTGCCTTATTCTGGAAGCATCCTGTAACAGTTAGTTCCCAAGCTACTTATTGCAACCTGTTTATCTGAATTCTCTTCAACTCTTTTGTAATAAGGGTGTGGCGCTCAGGATTTCTGTGGAAGTCAGTGCTGACTATGCAGAGAAAGTCTCCCAGGGAGAAAGTCAAGAGCTGATAAGAAGGTCAAGAAGAATACAGGGAAAAAAGAGACGAGTGAGGCTGATGGTCTTTAAAACTCAAGACAGAAAAATTCTTGCCTGCACTTTAGTTCTACTTCACCTTATGAAAGCCTCTGCTCAACCTCTTCTTTCCAAACTATTTCGACTTAAAAAATAAACTAAGCCTTTCTACGTGTCCATATGATTACTTCTTGATCCTTTACTGTTTTATGGGGACAAAAAGAGCTACCCCTGCGCTGGAAACTACCCTTGCCTGTCTCCTGGAATTTTTCCAAGGCCTCACGGCGGCATCTTCAACCATAACCTTAGAATGCCTTGTCCTTCCTTTGGCTTTTAACAATGCTTCTAATAGGAGGGGCCATAGAAACGAACAAGAAAGGGCAAGTCTTCTGATAGGGACAAGTAAGAAATCAACTAGTTTTCTGAAGTACCTGAAAACGTCACCATCCATCCATTCCTACCCCCTGACACTTGGTAGACAACGGGCTGTAAACAAAAGTAGGCAGGAGCCACTCTTTCTTGCACATAAGCTTTTTTTTTTTTTTTTTTCTATTTATGATTGTTTGAATCAGTGCATTTGTCTTCTCACATGTGGTTTGTATTATTCCTTTCTTTTTTTAAGATTGTCATCATTTTCATCTACTGGCTCAGTACCCTGTTACTCAATTTTTCTTATTTGTAAATAATTTTTAAAATTAGGAGACAGGAAAAAAAAAGATGTAAAGCCATACTAACAAAGAAAGAATAGTAAAATTTTCAGTAAATGGTAATTTAAAGATTGCAAAGAGGATGTAATAACGACATGGCTGACCCTAAAATTCCATCAAAACTACTAATCAGCTACAGAATTCTAACACTGAGAGACTGAAATATATGGCCAAATAATGAAGATTTCACCACTTGGCACTTATTTTTTACTTTATTACACAAGTTTGTATGTCATGACTAGATTCAGTTTTCTATCTTGCCTAGGGCATTATCTCATTTGTGCTAATTGATAATCCTGCAATGTAGGTAAGGCAACTATTTCTACCCCCGTTTTACAGATGAAAAAACTGAGGCTATTCACTTGCCCACAGATTTACACAGAAGCCTGGAATGAAACCCATCTTTTCAAACTTCAAGCTCATACTGCTTCCTACCAGTGAGAGTAAGAATTTCTGTCACTGCCAGTCATTGGCCAGTTACCCTGTGCCAAGCACTGTGACTGAAGTGCTCTGCATGTTGTGACCGCACAGGCAGGAAGTAACACAGTCAGGAATCTTTATCCAGATGTCTCATGTCTCTGATTCAGAAGCCTAAAGCCAATCAATATACTCTACTGCTATATGCTATGCACGGGCATCCTCAGAGCGTGTTAAATTTACATAACATTATCACAAATTAAATAACAGCCAAATTAAAACCTTTTCAAATGAAGATAAAAAATAGGAAAATAGAGGGATTTTTTGCCTTTTAGAAATGTTACTGAAAAAATTGGCAAGAGACGTGAAGTATGTTTGTTCTTGTGCTTCGATGATGATTAATGAACTCCGTTTTGGAAAGGCAAGATCTGTACTTGGCATTAATATTATAAACTTTTCTCATTGCAGTAGCTTCCCTTTAGGTGGGAAAACTGGTTACATAAGGCAGTGATTAATGAGGTGCCACAAATGTTGATTTAGTCCCAGACAGGGTTTTTTTTTTCTCTCTCAAATCTAAATGCTTCACCAAAATTAATTTTAAGTCACACTACAAATATGAGTAAAGTACCGATTCAAGTTGAAAATACATCACATGCTCAACCTGAGCCCATATGCTTTTTTCCAATTTCTTCCTGTTTTGCTATAAAAAAAACATTCTTGAACAGTCTGAGATTCCAAGAAGGTGTTGCCATTTTGTTTTTTCAAAACCATTGGCCAGATTCTGTTCTTGAATACTGTTTGAATTTAAATGGGAGATACATAACTTTTAAAATATGGGATCCCCAAAGCATGGCAATACAGTTTTTAAATGGCAAGTTTCTTCTTCTGGGAGTTAACAGTTGCAATATTAGCAATACGATAGTAGGTGAGTTGGAGAAACACATGAATATTTTCATTTTTCATCTATCTAATCCTTACGATGTACTCTATACCAAGTGAAGGAAGAATTCTTAGTCCCAAGAAGGAAAGTTCTGTCCTGAATTAAAGGTATCACATGATTCCTTTGGGCCATTTGAAACAGTAAGAAGCTACGAGCAAAACTGCTGGTATATGGACATCCAGAGGCATGCTTCCTGAACATATCATTAGTAGCAACACACCAGGTAGGAAATCAAAGTCGTTATTCTAACTGCTTACAACTGGGTCCCCCAAGAAAGACTATCTATTAAACACCTAATGTTTTCATGACAACATGTAAAACTTCCTAAATAAGAGCTCTAAAACATAGAATTTCTACATTGTTTTGGAAATGAGGATATATCTATGGCATTTTTCAAATAAAGTAGAAGTGAAATTTTCTTACTTTGATGAAAAACTATTAAAACTAAAGATCTTTTAAAATAATAGGTTTAGGCTTAGCCCCAGGAGCTGCTGTGTAAATCAAGTTGAGAAAAGATTGGAAGATTACGGAGGATATATATTTACAAGGCGAAAAGAGATCAACGGGAGGTGGGAGATACTCTGAGCTCAAATGAATAGCCACATAATATTTTTTCCTCCTACTTCCAAAGAAAGCTTAGGAGAGGTAATCTTAGTCTGTAATAGTTTACCAACAAAAAAGCATGATTATCTCAATATTAAGTACCTGTATTTGTTTAAAATATTATTCCCTTACTATGTGTACAGAGCATAGATCATGACATATTTTGCACAAGATAACTTATGATCTAAGCAAAATATATGTAAAATAAAGCACCAAATAAAAAGTAAACAATGCAACATCGTTGTTTGGCAACATATAAAAAAGGTAAAGTTAAATTTTGCAAAATGTTGTACTATAAATCCTTAAAAATATTTTGATGCACCTCCTGAAACTACTCACAGAATTTTCATCTAGTACTTAAATAAAAATAAGCTAAATGGCATGGGTGAAATGTTACATAAATAATAAGACTAGAAGTAAATATTTAACAAAATTCAGAATCAGAGAATTTTCTAAGCATAAAAGTAACCAAAAAAAAAAAAACCCATAGGTAAAATACAAATAACTATCACCACATGTGAATTTAAAACTTTACATAGAAACAAATAATAAGCTAGAAAATTTTTTTTGATAAATACGACCTTTTCTGGAGCAACCCTCTTGTCTCCATTCATGTTCTGTTGACCCCGTACTCATAATATGGGCTTCAGTTTCGACACCATTTCCTGATGTTCACATACCTAAAGTATTTGCCCCTTTTACGCATAGGCCCTGCATTTCCCTGATCTCAAATCTTACACTATTACCTTTGCTCCATGACACTGTGTGTTGTGTGAGGGAAAATACTGAATACATCTTGTTCATCTTTGTAAACTTCACACCAAGCCTGCATACTTGTCAAATGGTTGAACGAGCAAATGAATAAACAAATATTCTCATGAAACAAAGTCAAGGGATAAAAGCAGGACATTAAATTGAAAATAGAGACATTTTATAAACACATGGCTACACACAAAGAAAACCAGTATTAGAAAAAAGTGTATAACAAAACAAAACTGTAAAGGATGATTATCTGAGTGAGGGATTACAGGCAATTTGCCCAGGAAACTTTTCTATACCTCCTTAACGTTTTCTGAATTTTTTAAGAATAAACTTTTCAAGGTGTAGAACTCTATTTTTCAATTGAAGAATAGTTCATTTACAATATCATATTCATTTCAGTATATAGCACTGTGATTCAGTATTTTTACAGATTATACTCCAATAAAAGTTTTTATAAGATAATGGCTATAACTCCTTATGCTATATAGTATATCCTTGTTGCTTATCTAGTTTACACATAGTAGTTTGTATTTCTAAATCCCATACCCCTAATTTGCCCGTCTCCCCTTCCCTCTCCCCTTTGGTAACCACTAGTTTGTCTTCTATTTCTGTGAATCTATTCTGTTTTGCATATACATTCATTTATATATTTTTTTAGATTCCACATATCAGTGATATCATATAGCATTGTATTTGTCTGACTTATTTCACTAAGCATAATATTCTCTAGGTCCATCCATGTTGCTGCAAATGGCAGAATTTCATTCTTTTTTATGGCTGAGTAATATTCAATTGTGTATATATACCACTACTTCGTTATCCATTCATCTGCTGACGGGTGCTTGGGTTGCTTCCATATCCTGGCTATCGTAAATAGTGCTGCTGTGAACGGGGCGGGTGCATGTATCTTTTCAGATTAGTTTTTTTTTGTTTTTTCCAGATAATGCCCAGATGTGGGATTGCTGGATCATATGGTAGCTCTATTTTTAATTTTTTAATGTCCCTCCCTACTGTTTGCCATAGTGGCTGCACCAATTTACATTCCCACCAACAATGTACAAGGGTTAAAACTCTAATTTATCTAAGAAGTTCAAATGTCACTAAACAACAACAAAATGGCATGTGCTACCTCACCTTTAAATTTAAAAAACATCAAAACAATATATATATATATATATATATATATATATATATATATATATATATATGAAGTATCATGACATGAAAAATATGTTGACAACAAATATCTATGGTATTGGTCACTACAGTTATACAAACGACAACATTCCAAAATAATGTGAACACAGTTTTCCAGAACTGCATGTTATTAAAATATTACACATTAAGTTAGTTAACTCCTTAAAATGGCTTTCTTAAAAAAATCAATTGCATTCAAGTTTAATATTCAGACTGCCAGAAATCATTCTTTCCCTTTCAAAACTGTTAAGCAGAGTGAGTTCTGCTGGGTGTTATCCACCCAGCATGTTTCAGTTGCCAGTGTCTACAGTTGTTTGTTTCAGAACGTCTAATTAGCTGCCTTATCTTTTGCAAGGGATTCTTCTGGTGCTAAATTTTTTTTTTTTTTTTTTTTTTTGCAGTACGCGGCCTCTCACTGTTGTGGCCTCTCCCGTTGTGGAGCACAGGCTCTGGACGCGCAGGCTCAGCGGCCATGGCTCACGGGCCCAGCCGCTCCACAGCATGTGGGATCTTCCCGGACCGGGGCACGAACCCATGTCCCCTGCATCAGCAGGTGGACTCTCAACCACTGTGCCACCAGGGAAGCCCCTGGTGCTAAATTTTAATCGCCCAAATTAATTGAAATACTGTAGCAATTTCAGATTAACATTTTCAAAATTAACAATGCATAAAATAAAATCACCCATAAATCTGCTTTGTAATGGCAGCCACTAATGAACTCTGCACAACATACCAGATCACATTGCTAATTTGCACTGTTCTACATAGCTAAACTTTAGGAAATAAGCTTTCCTCTGTCCAAAGTTTGGCATAAGTAGGGCACACAGAAGATCTCTAGAAGAATGAGGTCTCTGGAGCCAAACACTGCAATTAAGTCCTGGCACTTGCCAGGTGCTGTGTGACCTGGGGTAAATTACTCACCTCTCAGAGCTTTGGTTCCCTCCACTGAAAACTAACAATATCTCCCTCTTAGAGTTTGTAGCAGACAGACTCTAAGATGAACCCCAATAATCCCTGCCTCCTGGTATTCACATGCTTGTTTAACCCCTCCCCTGAATGTGGGCAAGACCTGTGACTTGCCTCTGGCCAATAGAAAGGTGATGGGATGTTATTTCCATGATTTTGTCATATAAGACTTAATTTTCCATCCTTCTGGGAGACTCCATCACCTTCTTGGCTTGTACACTTTGATGAAGCAAGCAGCCATGTTGGGGAAGCCCATGTGAGGACAGCCTCTGGCCAACAGCAAGCTAGGGATTGAACACCTCAGTTTAAGAGACCAAAAGGACCCAAATCCTGCCAAGCTGGGAATGACCTGAGCCTTCAGATGAGACATAGCCCTAGCTAACATCTTGAGTGAGGTCTTATGAGAAACCCTGAAGCAGAGGACCCAGCTAAACCTCGCCCAGACTTCTGACCCACAGAAACTGTGAAATAAAAAACATGCTGCTTTAAGCTGCTAAATGTATGGTAATTTGTTACACAGCAATAGAAAATTAATATAGGAGTGTTTAAGGATTAGTAATCACCACCACCACCATCACTTACAGAGCACTTACTATGTGCCAAACCTTGTTGATAAATGCTTTACCTATTATCTCACTTAATCTTCACAATGACAGCAGGAGGTGTCTGCTACTATTACCCCCCATTTTAGAGATGATAAAACAGGTTTACAGGTTCAAGATTGTACAGCTAGTTAAGTGGAGGGGCAGGACACAAAACCAGATCTATGCCATTGCACAGTGCTCAGTCTAAACGGCTGTACAGGGCTGCCTCTGATGATCAACAAGTGTCCATGTAAGTGAAAGTGCCTAATACAGTTGGCCCTCCCTATCTGCAGATGTAGAACCCACAGGTAGGGAGGGCCGACTGTACTATGCAATTTTGTGTAAGAGACTTGAGCACCCGCCGATTGTGCTATCTGTGGGGGGTTCTGGAACCAATCCCCTGTGGATACCAAGGGGTGACTGTACAGACAAGACTAGAAAAGATCCTTCCTTCTCCTTCCTTCCCATGATTCCTTTATTGCCACAGAGGCAGGTTATGGTCTCAACTTAATGCCTCAAGGACTGCAGTCTCTGGCTCTCCGGCACTCTCATCCTGACCCTTCCAGCAGGGAGGGAACATTTCTTCCCACCTGCCTCCACAAAACATGCCGTCTTAGGTCTTGTTTCTCCAATTCTCTAATCTGATGGACCAATCTCAACTAACGTGTACGTAGGTAATAGTGAAACAAAGGATTATCTCCTTATAGAAACAGAGTACCTCTGTCTAAAGGAGAATATCACATTGGTATCTTAGGTATAAAGACAGGGTTATAAGAAGATACTGTGATTCAAGAACACATCCTTTTTGGTATCCCTGCAAACTAAACCTGTGAGTAGGGATGAGCTTTTTGCCAAGACTCTCCAGTTCCCATTTTAGGTACATTCCTCAGGATTTACCTTGTCTGATGCTAGAAAACAACCAAATAGAAGAGCCTACAAATGGAAAAAGGTCAAGGTAGAAGAGGTGGAAAACCCAGCCACAGCACGCCCAAGGAGGACAATGTCTAAAACGCATACACTATAACAGATGTACATTATAATGTGCTCAAACCAAGCTGCTCTTCTCTCCTTCCCCCATTCTTTTGTAAGCAAAGCTGTTCTTTCTTACAGAAAACAAATTTCCTGTGAACAGGCTGGGTCAGGCCCTCTCTGCATGCTAGAGGTGGACGCAGAAGCCAAGTGGCTCATCACAGGTTACCCTGGCTGCAGTGATGTCCTTGGAGATGAGCAGAGATCTGGGCCAGGCCAGTTAAAGACACCTTGGGATTTTTGTTAGATTTACTGGGGCAAAGGTGTCCAGTTTTCTCTGAGATTGCTAGCTGTGGGGAACTGAGAGTTGCTACTGGCCAACTTTGCTTCCAAGTGAGATAAACTGCCTGAGGTGCCTGTTGACAGAAAATCAACAGAAAAGAAAGGAAAACGGAGACACAAGGAGAAATGGAACCTGATATCATTTGAGCCCCTGGATCTAACTCTGCCTGAAGCCAAACATGCTCCACTTTAGTTACCTAAGTCAGTAAATCCTCCACTCTTTTTTATTTTTTTCCCTTAAATTATAGATCTTCCTCATATGACGGGGTCACATCCCAATAAACTCATTTTAAGTCAAAAATATTGTAAGTTGAAAATGCATTTAATACACCTAACCTACCAAACATCAGAGCTTAGCCTAGCCTACCTTAAACGTACTCAGAATACTTACATTAGCCTACAGCTGGGCAAAATAATTGAACACAAAACTTTTTTATAATAAAGTGTTGACTATCTCATGTAATTTATTAAATACTATACTGAAAGTGAAAAACAGAATGGCGGTAAGTATCTTGGTTGTTTACCCAGACAATGATTGTGTGGCTGACTGCAAGCTGCAGCTCGCTGCTTCTGCCCAGCATCCCTGAGAGCATCATGCCACATATCGCTAGCTGGGAAAGATCAAAATTCAACATTGGAAGTACGGTTTCTACTGAACGCATAATGCTTTCACACCATTAATAAAGTCGAAAAATCTTAAGTCAAACCATCTTAAGTCTGTAGTTTTGAAATGGTTTTATGCCACTTGACAAACAAGAGCACACTGGATGATACAGAATTGAGGTCAGAATATCAAACCTAGCAAGAGACTGATAACTTTATTTAAATATCTGTAGTTGTATATAAATACACTTTTATTGATGTACTTGTTAGATACCTCGTCTCCCTCTCCTGTGCCCTTTAGTCCACAATGAGTCTCCTTCATCCTGCCTACCTAGTCAACAACACCATTCATAAGTGACCACACACACTTTGGTGGTTCCTCATACACCACATGCTATTACTGTTGGACATGTTTATGTTTGTATGTCTTATCTCTCCAACAAAATTCCAAGGTCCTCAAAGACAGGGAAGCTTCCATATATTTCTAATATCTCTATAGAAAAAAGTGAGTCTCAAAAGTTATCTCTAAAGAACAATTTAAAAAAACCGAACAAGCTTTTCTCTTCATTCAAATTAAAAATTTAAAGGTCAACTTGAGTTGAATACACAAAAAGGTAAATAATTGCCACTAAGAGTCATTTTGATAGAAATTCCACAAACTCCATTCCAATGTTCTAATTAATTTGATAACCATTCTCACTATTTGTGTATAGAACAACTATAAGATTATAAACAGTTATGATACTAAGGATTACTTTATCAGTGTCTGTCCTCTTTCCTGGTATCAGGGTGATATTACTTGTATCAAATATTGTTATTTGAAGCCAATACTTTTGCCTCAACTGGTTCCTCTCATTTACCTCACTTCAGACTAAAGTTCTGGAACAAGATTACCTGACTCTAATAAGTTGTTGGCTCATAAGAAATTTGTGAAGTTTCCTTGCCTACTTAGACATGTTCTTCTGCTTCTGAAATGGGATAGTATTTGACTACCAGGGCCGCAGATATGACACAGGAAGTCCAGGCCATACCAGACCTTCCAAATGAGGAATGATTTTTCGATGATAAATGTTAAAAGCAGCTCACCAGGTTCAAGACTTCCTTTTCAGAATATTTTTCTAAATATGTAATAAATGCATACTTTTTTTTCTAAGACATAATTACTATAGTAATAGAAATTATAAGCTAAAAGTGCATAAACGATCCAGAAGTGGGTTTAATATATAGTACTCCAAATGTTTTTTAATTTCAATAATCACATTACTGATGCCATGCTTCCCATCTAAAGGCCCCCCACCCCATGTACGTCTTCAAATATTCACCTTCCCCTCTTTTTCCTAAGCCGGAGGTAACAGAGCCGTGTAGAAGACTGGGCTTGGCAAGGCATGGGCAAACCTGCTAGATGACAGCAATAGTGACCCTTTGTGAGCTCGGAATGAGCCTTCAGAGGGAAAAATAAATCCTCCCCAAATGAAAAAGAGATGTGAGGAAGGGACTGTGATATGTTTCAGAAAAATATCATCATGGTAAAGGGAATTAGAAAGGCAGTCCTGAAAATAACTACAAGGGGATCAAATGCCTTAGTGCAAAATCAGTCTTTTTGTCCATAGTTTAATAGAAGCTTGAGAAAATCAGCTATTTTAAAAACCGGAGCAGGCCCTCCAGCACTCGTGCACAGCTTGGATTTCTCATTTCTCTGCAATGAATCTTAATCACTAAGTTCTATTGTCCCAGTTTTTTCAAGTTCATTCTTTCAATGTGAAATGTATTTTTACAGTTTTACAATTATGCTCCTAATATTTAGATTAGGATTTATGTTTGATGAGAAATTCGTTTTAGAGGTGACAGAAAAGACAGAAGTAGGTTTGACTGATTAATATGGAAATATTGTAATCTACTGATACTTTATTACTTATTTACTATAGACAAAAGCTCACTTACTAAAACTTCAAGAATATACATTTGTCTCCCTCAGTAAAAAAAAAAGGAAAAAAGAAAAATGTAGTTTTAGATAAATAATTTTTTAAATCCTGGGTTGTTATTTTTCTCATCAATGTTTCTATTTGAGAATTAAAAAGATAAAAGTTCTCTATTGAGCAAATTGGCATTATGTTTAAAAGCAAATCTAAAAGAAACCAACAATTCTGTTTAGATTTGGAATGAGTTTACCAATAATTTGAAATTAAAACATTAAGGAAAACTGTATTAAGTTGTAATTCAATGCAAAAAACCAGCATAACAAAAATTTCATTTATATAAATGAAAACATATATAGACAACTCAGCTTAAAAGCCATCTTAGCCTACACTTGCTTCTCTCTTTTCCAATTCCTTTTGCTTTTTTGCACTTATTACATAATTAGATCTTTTTATATGTTTACCAGACTATTCCCTAATTATTTTTATGACACTATGCCATACCATAATGAATCAGAGTATAAAATAGAATATTAAAATATTTTATATGCACACTCATCTACATGTATTTATGCAATCAAGACTTTGTGCCTGTATCTACTCCTTCCTTAGGCAGAATATAAGCTGTGGAGGGGGGCCATGTTTTATAATTAATGACATTGCTGGTGCTTACTGTTGTATAAGATACAAAGTTGGTAATGAAAAAAAGATGTCTTGAATTCCTTTCTTCATATAGGAACAGATAGGAATGGCATTATCTACCAATCCTATCCACCTGAAAGAGAAAGTGACCATCTTTGAAGATGTCTCTTCTAAGAAACAGTAAGACATCCCCTCAGTGAACAAGAAAAAATGCTGTTTCTAAGCCACATTTTTCTCTTCATAGTCAAGAGTTTAAAAATGAACACATGCAATGCAAGAGCTCTCAGAAAGAACTTTGTTCACTTACTATTCAAAGTTATCACAAATCATACGAGTAACGTAAAATCAGAAGGAAAATTAGGTACCTAAACATTTCCCATCTACTCCATCTAATCTTTAGGTAGTGCAACACAGAACAACGGCCTGGATATTTTAAAAGCTAGTGACTGTGGACTTAAATACGAGATGCTATGAGTTCCACAAATATGAGATAATTTTGCAATAGTCTAAAAACACAGGGTTGATTAAAAGAACACATATGCTGGTATATAGATTGGCCACATGCAAACTAAAATAAATCTTGTATCTACTCAGACAGAAGAAAACTTTTAAAGCTCAGTATTAAAATTTAATTGGTAACTTTGACCTTGGGTTCCACGTTAGGTGAAATATATTACACCAGTGCTCAGATTTTCTTGAGATTTATGATCTCATGTTCTTGAAAAGGGCCTAGCACCTCCGTGTTCCTGAAATAATTGATCTGTCTCTTACAAGTGTTATTTTCCTGAAACCAACATCTGTCTCAGGAAGAAAAGTACAAACTGATGAAAATACCCTGCTATATTTAAAAAATCCAAAAGAGCTACCAGAATTTGCATCTAACACATTACTATTACTATATTTATAAAAGCAGTCAAGATCATAAATTGATAAATTTCTTAGCACATAATAGAAGACAAGAAAAAGTCAACTAAACTGCAAAGCCATTTGTAGATATTATCTATAAAGATTAAGTACAATTATTGATAAAAAGTAAACGTTTTAAATATGCAAATAAGACACAATGTAAACCTCACATCTTTCGTGGTTTGAATTGAACTCCACAATATTTGCTTTTAACCTTGGGAGGTTTTCTTTCTTTGTTTCTTTATTGCAATCACAAACATTACTAACTTCACCAAAAGACTCTCAACCACCACTGTTGATTGTGTCTCAAAGATAAGCAAAATATCATAGAAGCCATCAGGTAAGTAGGGAACAACAGCAAATCTGAAAATGACTGTGATAATGTAACTTCTAGTTTCAGCTAGAATTCAACATAAAATTCTGAGTTTCTTTGCAAAGAAGTAATTGACAAATACTTTTGATTCTCCTACACATGACAAAACGTCCAATATTTAACATGCTCTACCACAAAGTAATTATTATAATAATTGCCACCTCTTAGCATTTACTACATACTTGGCACTGTTATAAGTACTTTTCATGTATTAACTCATGTAATGCTCAAAACAACTTTGTAAGGTAGCTACTATTGTTAATCTCCTTTTACAAATGAGAAAACTACAGAGAGGAAGCAAATTGCCAAAGGTCAACAGCAAGTAAACAGCTAAGTTGGGTCCTCAGCCTAGGCAATGTGGCTCAGAGCCATGCTTCTCACCATTGGACTATTCCATATTCCTTGAGTATACTGGTCCACTTTATCAGCAGGAGGAATTTAAAAAGCAAGAGAGCCAGTGCATGCAGAAGTATACAGCCATTCATTAATTCATTTAACAAATATTTATTAAGCACCAACTGAAACCGTATGCAAGCCCCTGTGTCCTTGTCCTTTGAAGTAAAAAGCTTTTGCTTTAATTTCCCAGGCCTCCCTTGAGTCTCAAAAGGCTGGCTCAAGAGTTAATGATTGGGAAATTTGAAGGTGATGGAGAAACAAAGAATAGCTGTTGGGCTGGGGAACTGGTAACAATTTAGACTATAAATCCACCACATGGCAGAATCAGGGAACTCACAGTTCCCTGAAAGATACAGAAAAAGTCCTGACACACATTCCTAAGTTGTTTTGACAGGGAGCAGAACCCCTCCAGATGAAAACTGCTAATGACAAAAATGTACACCCTAGACTGGTTGAAACCAGAAGCCTGATGATGCTTGAAATTTCACCCTGATGCCAACCAATCCAAGAATTGTGCAGGAGCTGATCACACACCTTGTAGTTCCCTCCCTCACACTGCCTTTAATACCCCTTCCCTGAAAGTCTTTTGAGCATGAGCTGCCCATTCTCCTCCCTTGGCACCCTGCAATAAATGCTGTACTTTCCTTCACCACAACCTGGTGTCAGTAGATTGGCTTTACCCTGCAATAAATGCTGTACTTTCCTTCACCACAACCTGGTGTCAGTAGATTGGCTTTACTGCCCGAGGATGAGTGGACCTAAGTTTGGTTCAGTAACACTACTACCCAAAGACTATGCATTAAGTTCCTTTCCAGAACAAAAGGTCTATGGAGAAGATATGTAATTTACTTTGGACATGGCTCTGAAATTTGGACCTGGTGAAGTGGTTACATCTGACCTCCCAAATTCTTTAATCACTTTTTTTCTACAAGCCACTCTACGTGAGGCCCGGGAAAGTAGTCAGTGTGTTAACACTTGGAAAAGACAACTAAAATAGCTAAAAGAGAAAAGATTAAAGGACCTTTCATAGTAAAAACACTGATAGCAAATAATGCTCCTTGGAAGCAGTCTGTCCGTGCTTAGGAGGTCTCAGTTTTATTGATCCCTTGTTTAAATATCCTGGAGTGAAACTTCTCCCATACAACTGTGAAAATCTTAACAACAGTTACGTCAGGATCAACTCAGAGTAAGACAGTCATCAAGCTAGGGTTAACTTTGAGCAAAAAAGCTTTGCAACTTGCCAACAGAAAGTAATAAACAGAAAGAAGCAAAGATAAAAAAGACAACCAACTCTAAAAACATAATTCAAGCCTAACATCAAAAGACACTCTACAGGGAGAAATGATTATTACATTAGGATCTACAACAGGCAAGATAATCAACTATTTGCTTTCTTTTCAAAAGTGTGGAAAAATGAGAAAACACATATGTATTTACTATACCTAATGGAAAGCTATGTGTATGTGTGTGTGTTTGTGTATATATATATATATATATATATATATATATATACACATACAGCTATGTATATTACATATAATGCATATATTTTTTTCCCCAAACATAGCATATGGCATTACTTCTTTTGTATTTGTAAGTTTATTCTTCATGAAGTTCTAAAAACTTTGAACAAATATAAATACCAGAAGAGTTATACCTATAGAAAGCCATCACCTTTAGGATAAAGGAAGATAAACTATTTTATTATTGGTCCACTTTGCCATATTTATAATCTGTGAATTCATTATACCTCCCTTTAAATAATCTAAGGGCTCCTAAAAATTCTAGCTATAATGTACATAGTTAAAAGTCAAATGTGTTCCTACTGACACACTGTATATATAGAAATGCATTTCCTTAGGGGAAAATAGATTAAATGAAAATGCTCATAGAAGAAAGAGAAAATATTTTAAAATAATATTTATAAAGTTTAGGCAATTTTCAGAAACAGAAATACTATAACTCATACAAAATAAAGAAAAAATAGGGTTTCCCTGGTGGCGCAGTGGTTGAGAGTCCGCCTGCCGATGCAGGGGACACGGGTTCGTGCCTCAGTCCGGGAAGATCCCACATACCGCGGAGCTGCTGGGCCCGTGAGCCATGGCCGCTGAGCCTGCGCGTCCAGAGCCCGTGCTCCGCAACGGGAGAGGCCACAACAGTGAGAGGCCCGCGTACCACAAAA